>APFE031448784.1:228184-313248 GCA_000404065.3 Pinus taeda | reverse complement strand
ACAATTGAGCCTACGGTTGGGAGGAGAGTCGTCCCCAAAACCCTGTTGCGGCAAGCCTACTTCTACCACAGGTAAGCCCAAGTAAGCACTCTTCATAGTTTAAATTTAATGTTAATAAGTTAATTAGATATCTATTTTAGGGCTGTTACAGAACTCCAGCTCTCTGAATGGACCTTGTTCATGAAAAGAAAATCTAACACTTGTGGAGGTATTGTTCAACTCTCAGCTCATCTTGGTTTCTCACTAGCTTGATTATAAGATGTAGTATCTTTCAAACTCTTGGTCGATTGACACACATTCCAAGCCAAGGCAACACAGTTGTTTCGACTAGGGTTGAGAGGTATATAGGTGCACAAGCAGTATAGTCGTGAGAGTCTTAGTTTCATCTCTAGTATTGCTCCACTATCAGAAGGCCTTGACAATACCCCAGTGGTGTCAAATAGGAACAAAAGCATGGCTCCATTGCCAGTGAGCCTAGTTAGTACCCCACCAGAGTTACTTGCATCACCTCCCTGTGCAGGAAGCTTTCCTCTTCTTTCACCTTATTCATTTTTCATTTTTCATTTTTTGACTTTTTATTTTTTTCATTTTGAAATTTTTTCAACTATGAATATCACTTATTTATTTAAGAGGAAAAAGAGGGATTCCAACTTATGGAGAGAAAAAGAGGTTATTCAGTAGAGAAGTATTTTATATATCTCTGACGTTCCTGTTAAGTTTTCCCCCTCACCTTACTCTACTTGACTAATATGACAAGGGTTAACCCCAGAAACAACCGACTAGATAAGGTGACACTAATTAGCCCGCAAGCATTGTATTTTCACCAATGTTCACTTTGAACAATACATATTTTCCTTCGACATATCACAAACTAAGAGTAACAAGCTCCTCAAATAGAAGCAAGATAACCAATTAGTGATAGTTGTACAAGCCCTCTTGTACTTCTCCTAGCTCGTATCAAGAGTCATACATGGTTTCGTGCAAAACTAACCTATGAATGAAACAAACGAACTAAAAAACATCAAAGAAAAGAAAAAGAAGAAGAAAAAGTGAAAGCAAAGCAGGTAAGAAAAGGTAACCAGACAAACAAGCAAACAAAGTGAATAAGCAAACAAACATGAAAGCAAACCGACTAAAGGCAAACACTACTCTTACTCCTACACTTGTCGGCATTATGATGTATGTGTTGTACTTGATGGCAACCCACTTGTAGCAAAACAACTCACTTGTATATAATAACTAGATGAATCTATAGAAGAGATATCAGATGTGACAGAATCCATGATAGGAGTGTTTACAAATGTGATGAAATATAGGGTAGCTTCAAGGAATCAGTTTAAAAAGCAGCTCGCTCAGATGACAAATTACTATACTATAGGTTAATAGCATAGAGTTACATATTAGACTACGCAGAGTGAAGAAATAGAGGCATACGTAGGTTCACCATTGACCAAGCCATGTATACACGTGGGCTCACTGTATGTAAGTCACGTATACATACACATGCACTTTCACAAAAGGAAAAGTGCGTATACCTTGGAAAACTAAGTGTTTGGTCCGAAATATTTGGTCCATGGTATTTTCATCCATGGTATTGGTCCAAGTTATTGGGTCCGAGGTATTGACCCCAGATATTTGGTCTAAGTATTGGTCCTAAATTTTTTTGGTCCATGGTATTGAGAAAGGCCTAAAACTATAAAAGGAGGAGAAGTTCATTAGACCAACTGTGCAAGTATCGAATATTTGATGTAGTGTGAGATCTAATATGCAAGTTATTGGATTATGGTGATGTGCTTGATCGTAACCAAGGATGAACCTTAGCATTTTATGAAGGATAAGATTTAATGATGTACCAGGACCTTAAGGCTTGAAGTGAATTACCTTTATGTGGTTTAATCATGTATCTGAATAACTACTGCATGTTATAGTCTGCAAATATGATGATCTCGGTGTGACTAAAGTCTAGAATAGTTGTTATGTTTAAATCATCTTTTACAGATCTGTACGAAGGTTCACTTTAGAAAATAAGCGTATACACGCTTGTTTTTCATATCAAAAGAGCGTATACATCATAAATTTTATTTTCAGATCTATACGCTGGTTCTCTTTGAGGAAAGTGCATATGCACATCGGTTTGACACATGGAAGTAGCATATACCTTATAAAATATGTTTTAGTTGCTTCTATTTGCTATTGCAGTGTCTTGAGTTATTACATGGGTTATGGTCACTTTATTCTGGTGATGGCATTCTAAATGATCATATTGATGGAGTGATTGATTGATTCGATTGTGGATGGTTCAAAACGAGATTGGTTGATGTAGATATATTTGATGATTGAATGATGTTGTTGATGGATCTAGTCTGAAAATTTATGAAACGTGGTCGCTGGAAGAAAAGAAAAGGTTGTAGCCTTTTGTAGGTTGGCACCTATGTACTAGTAAACATATCAGCTAGTACAAGAGCCAGGGGGTTGTAGCTCCCTTTCTAGTAGAACCTGGATAACGAGAGAAAATTGTAGCCTTCTGCAGATAGAAGCCTACGTACTGGCATAAGACTAAACCAGTACAAAAATTGTAAACAGAATATTATTATTATTAGAATAAGACAAAGATGATTACAGCGGGTGGTTTTCACCCACATTAGGTTTCCACCTTATATCTTGGTGTTCATGTGTGTTACTTATGTATGATGCTTTATTCTATTTTTACTGCACTGTCTAATGAATTCCTGATATATTGGTTAAATTTCAATGCATGATAATTTGGGTAAATCAAAATATCTCTACATATACATGGGTTGCATTAAGTATAGTTGCATATACACACTAGTTCACTAAGCTGAAGTAGCGTATACAAATTAGTTTTGAAAATTAAATTATTGATCTAATAATACTGATTCACCCCCCCTCTTAGTATCATTTCCAACAATTGGTATCAGATCAGGTCCTTCAGAAGAAGCTTGATTGCTTGAAGGAAGATCCATCATCATGAGTAATCAAGAAAGCAGGGTATCCATCAAACCGCCAATCTTTGATGGGAGAAAATTTGTTTATTGGAATGTAAGAACCACAACCTATCTTCAATCTTTTGGAATATATGTCTGGGAAATCGTGGAAGGAGGATATATATTTCCATCAGCAATTCCTACAGATACAGTAGGTAAAAAGCAATAAGAAACTAATGCCAAGGCTATCAATACATTATTGAGAAGTTTGTCACAATTAGAGTTTGTCAAAGTTATGCAGCTCGAATCAGCCAAAGAAATATGGGACAAAATCCTTCTAAGCTACAAAGGAGACTCTTAGGTAAAACGTACTAAACTGCAAACTCTCATAATTCAATATGAAACTCTCAAGATTCACAATTATGAAAGTATAACTAATTACTTCTTACGTATAGATGAGATTGTTAATTGTGTGAAGAATCTGGGTGAAGAGATAAACGAAGTTACCTTACTTGAAAAAGTTTTGAGATCCTTATCTACTAAATTTGAATCAAAAGTATCTGCCCTAGAAGAAAAGCAGGATCTATAGACTATTACTATGACACAACTTCAAGGAATCTTAACTGCCTTTGAGATGCGAAAAGGAGATCCATCAGATATCAATGAAGCCGCATTTAAATATTCAACAAAAGGAAAAGAAGAACTCAATGAATTAGGACATATTTCAGAAGTAGAAGAGGAAGCAAATTTTGTCAAGAAGCTTCGATGGGGTTCCGAAAGATTCAGAGGTAAACTACCTTTCAAATGTTTTACCTATGGTAGAGTCAATCATTATGCTGCCAAATGTCCCCATAAAGATAAATATGATAAAGGGAAGGAATCATCAAAATGGAATAGAAAACAAAGTGTAAGTGAAAAGAGCTACTATACTCATGAAGATAGTGATGGTTTATCAAATAGTGATGAAGATGAAAATAGTAACGACTATAGACTTTTGATGGCTTATGAAGATGAGGATTTTTTGGATGCTTTAGATGAAGAAGATCTTTATGAAGAAATATCTAAACTCAAAATCTATTTAAACTAAACGAATATGATTATAGATACCTTGACATATCAAGTTGCTAAAAGAGAAGAAAGCAATAAAAAGCTAGAATGTGAAAATGTGGCTCTAAGAAAGGATCCTGAGTAAAAAAAAGCTCTCAATCTTAGATTTGCTAAAGGATCGAAACCTTAAATGAAATTATCAAAGTACATTGCTCTCCTCTGATAAGGATGGGTCTTCGATATACTGAAGAAAAATATAAATCACAAAAGTCGTCAACCTCCACTAAAATCTATCTTGATGCAACAAAGAGTAGTGAATAGTTTGACAATCGTTAGCAAAAGCATAAGGCAGATCACTAGGTGAATCAGGCTCAATTTACTTCAAGGATGAAAAAAGGCCATAATCAACCTCAGGTAAATCGTACTCAATTTGCTTCAAAGATAAATATCAATACAAACTAGAATCAGTAGGTCAGTAGATTCGATAATTGCAGGAACTTCTTTAATGGTCAATGTTTCTCATGTCATAATTTTGGACATAAAGTTGCTCAATGTGTTGCTTACAAAACTATCATGACTAGAGAAGCATTAAATCAAAGCAATGTGACAAGGATCAAGAAAAGTTCCTATAATAACTTTTCTCTTCTTGAAATGAAATAGAATCCTCAATCTGTAACAACTTTGGCCATGAAGAATCTGAATGCAGGATTAACTTTCGGAAAATAGCTCAAAAGTAGAAAACTCCATTAAATCTGAAAATATGGAGAAATAAAGAATCACAAATAGAAAGATGTGGTATAGCCTTGTATGCAGAAGGACAAGAAAACTAGTGGTACATCAACAGTGGATGCTCAAAACACATGACAGGTGACAAAGAAAAACTACACTCATATAATGCCTTAGAAAAAGAAAAGAGCGTTTCATTTGGAAACAACACTCCTGCTGTCATAAAAGGTAAAGGTTGTGTTTTCTTGAAAGAAAAATTTAAATCTGGGAATGTTATGTATGTTAATGGCTTAAAGCATAACCTGTTGAGTGTGAGTAAAATGTGCGATCAAGGAAATGAAGTAGTATTTTGATCAAATGGATGTGTTGTTTGTGAACTTGATATAGGAGAAACCGTCATCAAAGGGACAAGAACTCCAAACAACCTATACATACTCAAGCGAGGACACCAACAGTGTTATCTAAGCAAAAATGATGAAAATTGGTTATGACACAGAATATTGGGACATCTAAGCTTTTCTCAAATAAGAAAAGCATGTAGATTCCAAGTTGTTCATGATCTTCCAGATATCAACATTCCTCAAAATACTATATGGAAATCATGTCAATTCCGTCAGAAAACCAGATCTCACTTCATCCAAAAGGAAGGGTCAACTAGTAAGCCTCTTGAACTTGTTCATATTGATTTATGTGCACCATCAAGGAAAAAGTCACCTCATGGAGAAGAATACTTTATATTGTTCATTA
Source organism: Pinus taeda (assembly GCA_000404065.3). NCBI lineage: Eukaryota > Viridiplantae > Streptophyta > Pinopsida > Pinales > Pinaceae > Pinus > Pinus taeda. The sequence continues at coordinate 307,783 of APFE031448784.1, read as the reverse complement.
ATTATTTTTCCAGAATGTGTTGGATACGTCTTCTAAAGCATAAAGATGAAGCATTTGAAAAGTTCAAAGCCTTCAAAGATTTTGTGGAAAATGAATCAAATCACAAAATCAAATTTCTCAGATCTGATAAAGGAGGAGAATTTACCTCGGATGAAATCTTTGACTTTTGTGAACAACATGGAATAAAAAGGCAATTCTCCACCACAACGACTCCTCAACAAAATTGAGTGGTAGAAAGGATGAACAGAACTGTTCAACAAATGGCTTATCCTATGCTAGATGAATTTGGAACTCCTGCAACCTTCTGGGGTGAAGCTGCATTCGCTACTGTCACTATTCTCAACCAAGAAAATGTTTAGGTAAACAACACTCATACTCCAAATGAAATTTGGTATGCTAAGACACCCACTATAAAATACTTCAAACTTTTTGGAAGCAAATGTTACATTGAAAGGACTGATGAAAAACTTGGTAAGTTTGAATGCAGAGCAGATGAAGGTATTCTTCTTAGCTACTCTTCCCAAGGTAAAGGATACAAACGTTACAATAAAATACTTGGGAAAATTAATGAAAGTATTAATGTTGTGGTTCATGAAGCATGCAGAAATCCAAAACAGATAAAAACCAAAGATTATGACAATGAGAAATATGAGGATCATTTTCCCACATCAAATCACATTGATTCTGAAGAAGAAACCAATGAAGCACCAGAAGAAGAGATAACGATAGAAGAAAAGACTTCATCCAGGTATGTTAAAAAAAATCATCCAGAAACTCAAATTTTAGGGGAAAGGGGGCAAGTGTGTAGACTAGAAGAACCATTGCCGAAGGTTCAAGCTATCTAGCATTTCTATCTTCCATTGAACCTCAAAATGTAAATGAAGCATGTAGAGATGAATGTTGGGTCAAGGCCATGAATGAAGAAATTGAGCAAATTGAAAAGAATAACACTTGCGAATTAGCTCCTAGACCTCATGATAAGAATATCATAGGAAGTAAATGGATATTCAAAAAAAAGATGAATGAAAATGGAGAAGTTATTAGAAACAAGGCCAGACTTGTTTGTAAAGGATATGCTCAACAAGAAGTTATAGATTTTGAAGAAAATTTTGCACTTGTTGCTAGACTTGAAGCCATCAGAATGTTTTTTTCTCTTTCTAGTTTACAGAAATTCAAAATATACCAAATGGATGTAAAATCTGCTTTTCTGAATGGAGACTTAGAGGAAGAAGATTATATTGAACAACTAGAAGGATTCATTCTTGGAAATGATGCAAAACTTGTATGCAAACTCAAAAAAGCTCTCTATGGTCCAAAATAGGCTCCAAGGGTATGGTATTAACATCTTGACCATTATCTCAACCAATAGGGTTTTTCAAAGGGGTTAGCAGATAACAATCTATATACAAAGATGGACACTGATAAATTGCTATTAATTGTTGTGTATGTTGATGATATCATTTTTGTTAGCAATGAAGAATCCATGAGTCAGAAGTTTTCTTCAGTAATACAGCAAGAATTTGAAATGTCCTTGCTTGGTGAGCTTACCTACTTTTGGTCTACAATTTCAGCAAAATAAAGATGGTATTTTTCTCTCACAAACGAAATATCTCAAACAGATACTGAAAAAGTATGGCGTGGAAGATTCTAAAACAGTATGTACTCCAATGGTAATAGGATGTAGTCTGAGCTTAAATGATAAATTGATAGTCGTACATCAACCAAATTATAGATCCATGATTGGTAGTCTAATTTATCTAATAGGTACCCTACCGAACATCATGCATGCAGTAGTTGGAAGATTCCAAGAAAATCCAAATGAATCACACCTTCAGGCAGTCAAAAGGACTTTCAAATATCTTCAAGAAACACAGAACTTTGGTTTATACAGATGCAGATTGGGTAGGAAGTGTTGACTATAGAAAAAGCACTAGTGGTGGTGCATTCTATATGGCTTCCAAGTTAGTGTCTTAGCTCAACAAGAAAAAAAAAAATCAATTACACTATCTACAACTGAAGCAGAATACATGGCTGCTGCATCTTGCTACACACAACTAGTTTGGATGATCCAAACCTTGCAAGAAATTCAGATCACATGTACTTCACCCTTCTCCATTCTGTGTGATAATACAAGTTACATTAGTATTTCAAAGAATCCAGTCATGCACTCCAAGACAAAGCACATACCCATCAAATATCATTTCCTACGTTAACAAATGCTTGAACAAAAGGTCAAATTGGAGTATGTTCCCTCCAAAGAATTGGTTGCTAATATATTCACTAAACCACTACCCAAAGAGACACTTGAATATCTCAGACAAAAGCTGGGAGTAGTTTCTACATCATCCTACTATTAAATCCTATTTTTTAGAGAAAGGTGTTTATACGAGAGTTTCATGAATCGGAATTGCATACATACATGAGTTTCTGTGGACACAGTCACATATATGTTGGTTTGAAGAAAAGCAGTGGGCCAAACTCAAAAAAAGAAAGGAGTTTGCTATGTTTTTGTCAATTATCTATTTTGTTTGATGATGGTTTCAATATGATGATATATTGGTCCTCATAATGTTTTTGATCAATTGATGTATATATGATTAATGATGATTATTTGATATCTCTTACTGACATATGCAATGATCAGATCTGACAGTGAACAAGTGGAACTAGTTCAGGGGGAGAACATGGTTGATGATATTTTGGGAACTCATGATGGACATATACAGGTTGCTGGTCCAAATGCTGTTGATAGATGTTGCTGATGACTATCATGGTCTTGTTTAAGACATTTGGTCTTTGTTATATATGTCATGTATACCTTTTAATGTAACGGTCATAAAAAAGACCTAACTTGTAACCTCGCTATGCATGTGATAGATGATGTAATGTTTCCTGTTTTTGACATCTATAAACAATTGATATATTCCCACTTGGTTGGGTGGATGAGCAAATTTGGTATATGCCCACTTGGTTGGGAGATGAATGCATGTATGAGTCATTGATGATAGGAAGGTCATTTGTGATGTATGTATAGATTCATGTTCTTCTTCTAGAACATCCTTTTACAGAGTTTGCTTATGCTTAGGGGGAGCATGGATTCAATCATGGGAGCTCAATCAACAAGCTTCAACATATCAGAGAATTCAACATGCACTTAGGGGGAGAATGACCCTTTGCCCTTGATGTCAAAGGGGGAGAGTGACTTGGTGTGGTTGTTTCCATCAAGTCCAAAAGGGGAGATTGTCGGCATTATGATGTATGTGTTGTACTTGATGGCATCCCACTTATAGCAGAACAACTCACTTGTATATAGTAACTATATGAATGTAAAAAGGAGATACCAGATGTGATAGAATGCATGATATGAGTGTTTACAAATGTGAGGAAATACAGGGCAACTTCAAGGAATCAGTTCATAAAGCAACTCACTCAGATGATAGATCACAGTACTGTAGGTTAACAACACAGAGTTACAGATCAGACTACACAGAATGAAGAAAGAGAGGTATACACAATTTCACCATTGACCAAGCTGCGTATACATGTGGGTTCACTATATACAAGTCGTGTATACATACACACGCACTTTCAAAAAAGGAAAAGCGTGTATACCTTGGAAAACTAAGTGTTTGGTCAAAAGTATTTGGTCCATGGTATTTTGATCCATGGTATTGGTCCAAGGTATCAGGTCCGAGGTATTGACCCCAGGTATTTGGTCCAAAGTATTGGTCCTAAGTGGTTTTGGTACATCGTATTGAGAAAGGACCAAAACTATAAAAGGAGGAGAAGATCATTAGGCCAAGTGTGCAAGTATCGAATATCTGATGTAGTGTGAGATCTAATATGCAGGTTATTGGCTTATGGTGTTGTGCTTGATCTGAACCAAGGATGAACCTTAGCATTTGATGAAGGATAAGATCTAATTATGTATTCGGATCTTAAGGTCTGAAGTGAATCATCTTTATGTGGTTTGATCATGTATCTGAATAATTGGCGCATGTTGCAGTCTGCAAATATGATGATCTGGATATGGCTGAAGTATGGAATAGTTGTTATGTTTACATCATATTTTACAGACCTGTACACAAGTTCACTTTAGAAAATAAATGTATACATGCTGGTTTTGCGTATCAAAGCAATGTATACATCATAAAGTTGATTTGCAAATTAGTACGTTAGTTTTGTTTCAGGAAAGCCCGTATGCACATAGTTTCATCACATGGAAGTAGTGTATACCTTATAAAATGTGTTTTAGTTGCTTTTGTTTGTTGTTGCAGTGTTTTGGGTTATTTCTTGGGTTCTGGTTACTGTATTCTGGTGACAATGTTCTAAATGATCAGATTGATGGAGTGATTGATTGATTTGGTTGCGGTTGGTTCAAAAGGAGATTAGTTGATGTAGATATATTCGATGATTGAATGATGTTGTTGATGGATCCAGTCTGAAAATTTATGAAACATGGTCCTGGAAGAAAAGAGAAGGTTGTAGCCTTCTGTAGGTTGATACCCACGTACTAGTAAACATATCAGCTAGTACAAGACCTAGGGGGTTGTAGCTCCATTTCCAGTAGAAGCTGGAGAATGAGAGAAGGTTGTAGCCTTCTGTAGGTAGAAGCATGTGTACTGGTATAAGACTACACTAGTACAAAAATTGTAAATATAATATTCTTATTATTAGAAGAAGACAAAGATGATTGCAACAGGTGGTTTTCACCCACATTAGGATTCCACCTTATATCTTGGTGTTCATGTGTGTTACTTATGTGTGATTCTTTATTCTCTTTTACTGCATTGTCTAATGAATTCCTGATATACTGGTTAAAGTTCAATGCATGATAATTTGGGTAAATCAAATGATCTCTACATATACGCGGGTTGCATTAAGTATAGTTGTGTATACATGCTAGTTCACTAAACTGAAGTAGCGTATACAAAGCAGTTTTGAAAATTAAATTATTGATTTGATAATACTGATTCACCCCCCCTCTCGGTATTATTTCCAACAACACTAACGGTGCATGGGCCCAATCACGGGTAGTGATATTTCCAATGCAACCACCAGCACATTGGTTGACCCACGTTGGTGAAGGACTGGTCTGCGAGCAACCTATTTGTATGAACTAGCAAGCAAGAAATATATAATAATGTAGACAACCACACTTCGTGTCTGACAGTGCACACAAGACATAATTGAGGGCAAGTGCATGATGACCAGTCCATGGACTTATCATGGGGCTATGTGACATTGCATGTATCTTTGAAGCATAAGCACACTCTTGACTGGGACATGAAAGCAAATGAAAGAAACAAACATAACTTGTGTCATACACCTGTTCTTCCAATGTAAGATTCCTCTAATGCATACGTGATGGAATCATGCAGTTTGATTGGAGGAGATGTGATATTTGTGTGATATGGATCCTCAATGTATACAGCTGAGTGATGAGTAGTCTTGGGTAATTGAATAGTTTCATGATTGGAAGTGTGACTAACCCGAAGAGAGCGAGGACCTGACATAACCATTAGCTTGGGATGAAGTGCCTCGATAGTCTTGGGTGTTTTAACTTCATCATCAAGTAGATCATCATAAATTGGTGGCTTAAAAAGATCAACTATGATAGACTCATGATTGTGATCAAATATGAAAACAAATGGATAAGGACCACCATGATCAGAAAAATCAATGAATTCATCAACACCTTCATGGTCAGATGAGTCAAATAGAGGGGTAGATGAAAAGCGAACAAACTCATCCTCTATGTTTCCAGAAAATATATATGAAAGATCATGTGGATTTTCAATGAGCAACTTGTCCTCTACGTTGTCAAATGATGAGCCAGCGTCCGGCCAGTCCTACGAGTCATCAACAATGGGTGCATTCGTGGATGAAGACACACATGCAAAATCATGGATTGTAGGTTCATCAAATATGTTAGGAAAGAATGGAGGGGGCTCAGATGGAAGGGAGTCATCCTTCATCGAGTGTTAATGTTGAAGCTCCTACTCATACTCTTCATGAATGACAGTGCATGTTGGTTGTGCAACACCAACCCTATGAATGGATTGTTCCTTGTTCATAAAAAGAGAAGAGTCAGGAATGGATGAACACAAGAAAACATCATCTGAGGAACACCTAAGTGCAAAGACGAAGCTTATAAAACAAAATTCATATGAGAACTCAAAGGAATCACAACCAAATATGCATGAAAATTGAGTGAAGTTATGTTGGGAGCATGTGAAATATGAATAGGCATGTGAGTATGATCTTCAACATCACTAAGCAGTGGTGGACCTATTGAATGAGGGGACAGTGGACAGCCAGTCGAGACAGTGGCCATAACCACATGAGATTACGTAGCTCCATGATTGAAGAATGTTGAGTGAGGCTTGATCTCAAGCTTCTTCTTGGGATGTAAATATTTCTTAAGGCAATACTCAAACTAGTCCCAAAGATAAGAAACATTCATTTGGCTCCTCGGAGCTTGAAACTGAAAGTCACGGAAGCACTACCAAAAATCAATAACCGATTCATGCGGAGCCTTCCATTTTTGTAATAGTTCCCAGTCAAGATGGTCTGGATAAAAATGATAGAAAGTGTCTTCAATAAGATCATAAAAGTGCTCAAGTGAGTGCATGTTGTTAGCTGGTAGGCTGAGTAGCCATCTACGTGGAGATTCGCGAAGTGTGTGTGGAAGAAGCAAGCTGGCCTATTTGTCAGAACACCCATCTTCCTTATGAAACATGGAAAAAAAGAAATGTAAGTACTCAGGCCAGGCCACTTCACCTTCACCATCATACATGAAAGTGGAAAAGAGATTGGAAAACTCCCTAGTAAGGGAAACATCTTCATGATTCGAAAAACATCACGGGGGAGAAAGAGTTAAGGAATCCATGAAAGGTATGCAAAGTTTAAAAAGTGGATGACAAGACACAACTTGCCATTTGGCCCTCCTTCTAGCACCAAAAATGTTGATGGTGGTCTACCTGCCAACATGTCAAGGGGATCTCCTCAGTAAAAAGTCCCAATTACACCTCCGACCATTTGGTGTAGGAGTCCCAACAGTGTGTCATAAGGTAATGCCTTATTGCGATGTCGTACAGAAGAAATTATGATAACTCTATCAGTAGCAAGGGTGTGACCGTTGCAGTGAGTCAATGAAGGTGAATGAGAGGTTCTAACACATGTAAGGTGAGTTGAGTGTGCTCCTTAACAACGTGTAGCAATGCTCAGCTAAGAAGCGAACACACGAGCGAAGATGCATCACAAGCTAGAAAACAGATCACCCGAGAATCCAAAGTGATGGTTAAAACAATAACACATCTACAACAAGATTCATATAATTGCATACGAAGAAATTCATATATAAATACGTAAGTTCAACAACATATATTACTAAGAAACCAAAGAAATCCAACTACAATAACAACATATGCATGAAAATGTGTTGGCTCTTATTATATATGGAAGTGTAAGTCCCAGTCATACAATACTTCCATGTAAACCTGTTAGCCCTAACAACGAAACGTTACAACCACATCCGCCTGCTCCTCCAAAGAGATGTACTAGCTTTAAGTAGTGGAGAAGCCAAGGCACATTACAATACTGTCCAAGATTTCTTCAAGATGGCCTTATCAGAAGCTTGGCTGACCAAAAGCCTATATAATGAGTTATGAGGGACTATTTAAAGCAAAGGCTGGCGTGGCCCCTGACATTCCCCTTTGTGACTGTTCAACTACCCTCATGCCTCTTCACCTACTCTATGACTGTTACATTCACTATTGACGCTTGACTTACACTTGACATGACTCAACATTACAATGCAGATGTACCCATGTGAACACAATGGCTTGAACAAGCCAAACTAGACATCACTCTGACTTAGACAACTATAAAATTCCAATTGCTCAACATCCTCATGTTGATCAACCATAACATATTGATGTTAAGCTTTGTAATCTCTAATGCATGCACTGATAGGAAAGTTTGGGTTGGTGGCGATGTGCATCAACTCATCGTAGTACAAGTCAAGCCCTAGTCAAACCTGCTTCTTGGTCTTTGCCTGGGTGAGAGGCCCAATTGATGGGATTGCAAGTGTGCACACCACAACATCCATTCTCTTGAATACTCATGCATGGGAATCCTCTATGCTAGTGATGAGTTGTGGGAGGTCCTCATAGTTCTGGATCTGACTTCATATACATGCTTTCAACTCGACCGCATTTGGTCTCATAATATTTGGCAAGTGAAGTGGGGCTCCCTTATACTTCATCATCCATGTTTTCATGTCATCAACAACAACATGTATGTTCATCAAGATGCATGCTCTCTTAGCACATCGTTGCTGCCATTCATTGAGATGGACGACCGCCTTGTGGACGGTACCAAACTTGGAGTACAATGCTCGCATAACTATGTCAATGGATAGTACTTCATCTAGTATTTCCTTATTGAATTTAGCTTGGGCAGACATTGTCACCAAGTCTCCTCCTTGTTTGGCCACCAGTATTTCCTTCACCATTCGCTCATTCTCATCTATAAGAAAATTAACACTTGAGCTACTGGCTTCAGCATACACTCTAGTTGCATTAGCAAAAGCAGTTGGATGCTTGTGCACATCAGTCATGATCACTCATTCTTCAACTCACACAAGGGATGATTAATCCTCCGTAGTTGACACTCTGTGAGACTGCACAACTCTATGCTGGGATTCATCAAACAAGATGTTGTGCATCTCTTCTTCGATCTAATCACCAAGGATCTCAGTGCCTCCTTGGTCATTCAAGACTTTGTCCTCTTCTGGATGCATTGAAGTGGGTGAGTCAACCTCTTTGTGGTGAGGCATGAGGTCAGTGTCTAGTTCCAAATCTTGGTGCTCCATGTCCACATCAAACTATTGAAGTGCATGTTCTATCTCATGAGCAAAGTCATGCCCCAATGATGGTTCACCCTGTTTGCTTGATGCCTGTTGTCCAAATGAATCAACTACTTGTAAGAGTGTTGCTTCATTTGTTTTCACATCATGTACCCACTGTTGTATCTATTATTGTTGTGCTTCCTTGTCCTATTTGCATAGCTCTTATTCCTTTCAGAGTTACAGTGTTAGCTCATGTAACTCCTTCTTTGCTTCTTCCATTCTCCTCTTATCCTTTTGCCTTCGCGTGGTTCTCTTATTGCTATGATGACTCTTTACCTATATATCCATAGTTGCTTTCTCTACAAGTGGATTTGCTTGAAATTTGTAGCTTTGTTCCTCTTTCGTGTGATCGACAATATTCCTCTTCCCTTTGTCGTACATTGGTATGCTTGTCTCTACTGCTACTGCTATTATTGTTGGTGCTCTCTGTGATGTTGCTTCACGCTACTTCGCTAACCACTCCACAACAAATCCGACCATTTGATTAGGTCTGGAGAAACTGTAGCAATATCTCCATGGGTCCTCCTCAGCCCAATGAAACGCCTTGTAGATCCAATTGAACCAAACTCTCATGCAATTATCCTTCACAATGCAATGTGGATCATATGAATTATAGCTTCAGAGGTCTAAAAGGTATTTCTTCCTTAGCTTTGCTTCAACATCTGCTTGCTTGATCCTCGAGATCTCATATAACCCAATCCATAATGGAAGAGTGGGCCAAGGTTCCTTCTTCTTTCGTTGTAGTCTAGCAGTCAGTCATGTCAAGAAGTTATAGGCTACTTCATGCATGATAGGTACATCCAATGTAAACTTTGGCAGAACATACATAGGCTTCTCCTCACTAAACATTTGAATGAATGTGTCAGATCGTGAGCCATACGAATTTGCAATACATATCAATGCCTCCATTGCTTCCCTTAACATGCAGGGTGGATCTTGTTCTAATATCATCTTATACAAAGGGATGAAAAAATGATCGGACAACCATGCGATTACTCCTTTGAAGTTTAGTTCAGACACAACTTGAGATATGTGTTCACAGTAGTCTTCGCTGGTGACCATGCCCACTCCAAGCGTGGGAACTCATGTTGGGAATAGACTGCATCTAAGATGTAGGTAGACATGTAAATCTCTACATGCATACCTTCAAGTGACTATTGAGCCTTCATGACTTTCTTCTTCAGCTAATGAGCTAGTATTCCAGACAGGTTACATGGTTTTCCTTCTCTAGCCACTTTGTCTAGTGCAACCACCCAACTATGCGAGAAGGATTTTATGCTTGCTTGGCCATATAGTCGAAAAGAAAATATGATCAAGTATTGGTACGCCTTCCTCAGTATCTTTGTCTTGTAGACCTAGTTGGGTGTCATCCTTAAATGAGCTGGCTCCTTTACCCAATCCTTCAGAATGTCTCTAGAGTTGGCACTATTTTTGGTTACGCTAAAAGGAGTCTCCATGATAGTCATGGGCTTTGACATCTGATACATCTAATCATAATATTATCCCTAGAAGGTTGCAAGCTTCATCCCATTCACACTGCTCAAGGTCATCATCTCGGAATCAATGTGAGAGACGATCCAATGTATCATGTCCGCACATGGGAACATAGGGTATCGGCATGCAATCTGGTACAAGACAAACTTCTCAATGTTCACATATGCCTAACAGTCTTCGAGGTGTTCCCCAAATGTTCCTGCAAATATTTAATTGACCTCTTGCCACTTCAGTTTGATGTCCTTGTCTAGATACAACTTTGTGTCTTCATAGATAGGTAGATTAGAGGACATTTTCTCAGCTGCTACTCTAGCTGCATTCCCATCAGTGTCCTAAGATTGTGTTCTCTTGGAAGCCATTAAGACAAACGAACACCTAAAATATCTAGAAACAAGCAACATGCATGGAAAGAAATATGTCAGCAAAAACAAAGCAAATTCTAGGGAATGACACAACACATACCTGGGAAACTGATGAGAAAGATTACATAATTTCTTCTGGGAGGTTGGGTGATTGGTTACCACAACTACGTAAAAGGTAGTCTTGATTTTCTAGGAGGTAGGACTAGATACTGTATCTATGCAATACGCAATCCAGACTAGCTACTAGCTGTTGGGATTATGCAATACGCAATTCCGGCTGGGATGGACTGTAGGCCCAGAGACTGAATTGTGCAATTTCTTGGGCCAGTAGTAACCATCCTCCAGAAATGTGCATAACAATCCTAGTGGCCAGCCCTTGGAAAAATGTACATTTCTGGAGAGGAAGGCAATGCCTTTGTTCCCCAGATTACACAATGTAGTCTTAATGAGACAAAGTTCGGGCCAAGGTTGGCTTGACTCACCAATGGGAAACTAAAAGAAAATAAGACAGTGCATGCATGGTGACACTAAGTGAAAGCAGTAGTGATTGACAATGCATCCAAAACATGAATGAAAGATTTAACAAATAGATGAACATGCATGTGGGTGAAGCGATTCATCGGTTCGATGAACATTCATGCAAAACTGTTTCATGCATGTGACAACAGTGAGATAGCAATGAAAACTAAAACAAATCTAGGACAGGCTATTATACATGTAAATGATAGCAAGAGTTCAAAGAAATCAAGCAAACAACACTCGCACAAGCAAATACACAAAAAGTGACAAAAATAATAAAAAAGACAAGTTGAGGCCACTTACCCATGAATAGCTAAGTCAGATGTGTTGAAGAGTCCCAGATATGGTGTGGGATGTCAGTTCTCCAAGATCAAGGTGAAATAATGATCTATGATGTGTCCAATAAATAAGTTTGGGCTCATGACACGCATGCCACAACTCTAGGAAAAAATAGCACTTTAAGGGAAACTTCTAAAACAACTTTGCATGTAACCCCAGGTTGCTAAAAATAGCTCCCTAAATCATGGGATGCCTTTTCATGTTTCCTTTTTCTATTCTAGGAAGAGCAAGTCATGCATGCATGCATGTCAATTTTCCTCGGTCGCGGGTGGAATTGGTCAACAGCACTGCTCATGCATGCAGCTACTCAACTACTTGAGAAAAATGCACATTTTTGGCAGGGAGATAAACTCATCGCTGAAGAGGTTTGCACAATTTCTAGCCAAAGAAGCTGACTACTGCCTAGATTTGTGCAAATTCTAGGCTAAGCAACCCTGCTAGGGAAATTTGCGCAATTTCTGCTAGGAGTGTTGGCTGGCATAATTGCGCAATTCTGGAGCCCAGCAGGATACTAGACATAATTCTACAATTTATAGAGGTAAGGTTGGTTTCCCTCTAGAAATGCGCAATTTTCATGGGGAATCTTGCCATCCTACAGCTAGACCAAGTCTGGGTAGACAACTAGTGAGGGGAATGGATCATGTTATGCTCGAGAGGCTGCCTATGTGCATGAAAAACACTAAAGCTTGTGTACATGATGAAGCAAGACAAGGTGTTGTGAAAGGTTGGTAGGGAGGATCCAAAATAGGCTAAAGCAAAATTTTGGAGGGTGGTTGTAGCCACTACAACACTTGGCGATGCATTGGTAGAACTCTAGCTCTCTGAATGGACCTTGTTTGTGAAAAGCAAGTCTAACAACTGTGGAAGTATTATTTAAATCTTACCTCATCTTGGTTTCACACTAGCTTCATTGTAAGATGTAGTATCTGCCAAAATCTTGGTCGATTGACACACATTCCAAGCCAAGGAAACATAGTTGTTTCGATTAAGGCTGAGTGGTATATAGGTGCACAAGTAGTATAGTCATGAGAGACTTAGTTTCATCTCTAGTGTTACTCCACTGCTAGTAGGCCTTGACAGTACCCTGGTGGAGTTACACAAGAACACAAGCATGGCTCTGCTTCTAGTGAGCTCAGTGAGTACCCTGCCAGAGTTACTTGCATCACCTCCCTGTGTAGGAAGCCTTTCTCTTCTTTCGCGTTATTCATTTTTAATTTTGAAATTTTTTGACTTTTAATTTTTTTCATTTTTCATTTTTTCAACTATGCATAACACTTATTCAATTCAGAAGTGGAAGAGGGATCCTGACTTATTGACAGAAAAATATGTTGTTCCAGTAGAGATGTAGTTTATATATCTCTGACATTAATGTTAAGGTTTTCCTCCTCACCTTACTCTGCTTGACTAAGCTAACAACGGTTAACCCCAAAAACAACCTACTAGAGAAGGTGACACTAATTAGCATGCAAGCATTGTGTTTTCACCAAGGTTCACTTCGAACAATATGCATTTTCCTTTGACGTGTCACAGAATAAAAGTAATAATATCTTCATATAAAGGGAAGACGATAGATAACCAAGTAGTGATAGTTGTACAAGCCCTCTTGTACATCACCCATCTCGTTTCAAGGGTCATACACGGTTTCATGCAAAACTAACCCACGAACGAAACAAACGAACTAACAAACATCAAAGAAAAGCAAAAGAAGAAGAAAAAGTGAAAGCAAAGCAAGTAAGCAAATAATAAATTAGACAAACAAGCAAACAAAGTGAATAATAAAACAAGCATGCCAACAAAATGGCTAAAAGAAAACACTACTCCTACTCCTAGACTAATGGTACAGGGGCCCAATCACGTGAAGTGATATTTCCAATGAAGCCACCAACGCATTGGTTGACCCATGTTGGTGAAGGCTTGGTCTGCGAGCAACCCAGCTATGTGAACCAATAAGAAAGAAAGATATAACAATGAAGACAACCACACTTCACGTCTGACAGTGCCCACAGGACATAATTGAGGGCAAGTGCATGATGAGAAGTTCATGGACTTATCATGGTGCTATGTAACATTGCGTGCAACTTTGAATCATAAGCACACTCTTGACGAAGAAATACTAGAAAATGAAAGAAACAGATATAACTTGTGTCGTACACATGTGCTTGCAATGCAATATTCCTCCAATGCATGAGTGATGGGATCATGGAGTTCGATTGGACGAGATGTGATCTGTGTGAGATGGATCTTCAATGTATATACATGAGTGGTGAGGGTGATTGAATAGTTTCATGAACAGAAGTGAGACTAACCCCAAGAGGCTAAGGATTTAACATAACCATTAGCTTGGGCTGAAGTGCCTTGACAGTCTTCGATGTTTCAACTTCATCATCAAGTATATCATCATAAACCAATGGCTTCAAAAGATGAACTCTGATAGAGTCATGATCGTGATCAAATATGAAAATAAATGGATCAAGACTACCACGATCAGAAAATCAATGAATTCACTGGCATCCTCATGATAAGATGAATCAAATAGAGGGGTAGATGAAAAGTGAACAAACTCATCCTATTTGTTTCTGGAAAAGACAGATGAAAGGTTAAGTGAATTTTCAATGAACAACTTGTCCTCTCCATTGTTGAATGATGGGCCAACATCCAGCGACTCTTGCGAGTGATCAGCAATGGGTGCAACCATGGATGAAGACACACATGTATATCATGGATGGCAGGTTCATCAAGGATGTTAGGAAAGAATGGAGGGGACTCGGTTAGAAGGGAGTCATCCTTCGTCAAGTGTTGATGCTAAAGATCCCACTCATACTCTTCATGAATGATAGCACATGTTGGTTTTGCAACACCAACTCCGTCATTGGATTGTTCCTCGTTTGCAACAAGTGAGGAGTCCAGAATGGATGAGCACAAGACAACATCTTATGGAGGAACACCCCAGTGCGAAGATGAAGGCCATAGAATCGAATGCATATGAGAACTCAAAGGACTCACAACCAAATCTGCGTTAAAATTGAGTGAAGTGATGTTGGGAGAATGTGAAATATGAGTAGGCGCGTGAGCATGATCTTCAACATCACTAGGAAATGGTGGAGCTGTTGAATGAGAGGGAGGCAGAGAGTCAGTCGAGACAGTGCTCGCAGTTCCATCAATGAAGAATGTTGAGCGAGGCTTGATCTCAAGCTTCTTCTTGGGAAGGGAATATTTCTTCAGTCAATACTCAAACCGGTCCCAAAGATAACTGAATTTCATCTAGCTCCTTGAAGCTTGAAATTGAAAGTCATGAAAGTGCTACCAAAAATCAATAATTGATTTAGGTGGAGCCTTCCGTTACCGTAATAGCTTCTAGTCAAGATGTTCTAGATCAGAATGATAGGAAATTTCTTCCATAAGATCACAAAATTTCCCAAGTGAGTGCACGTTGTCAACCATAGGTT
Source organism: Pinus taeda (assembly GCA_000404065.3). NCBI lineage: Eukaryota > Viridiplantae > Streptophyta > Pinopsida > Pinales > Pinaceae > Pinus > Pinus taeda. The sequence continues at coordinate 292,709 of APFE031448784.1, read as the reverse complement.
CAACAATCATCTACGTGGACATTCACGAAGTGTGTGTGCAAGAAGCAAGATGGCCTCTTCATCAGAACACCCATCTTCCTCATGAAGCATGGAAAGAAAGACATGTAAGTACTTAGGCCAGGCCACTTCGCGTTCACTATCATATGTGAAAGTGGATAAGAGTTCAAAAAACTCCCCTGTGATGGAGACATCTTCATGATTCGAAAAACATCACAGGGGGAGAAGAATGCAAGAAGCCATGAAAGGCATGCAAAGGTTCAAAACCAGATGAGAGGACACAACTTTTCATCTAGCCCTACTTCTAGCAGTAGAAGTGTTGATGGTGTTGGACCCATCAACATGTCAAGGGGATCTCCCCGGTAAGAAGTCCCAATTAGACCTCATACTATTTGGTGTAGGAGTCCCAAAAATGGGTTTTAAGGTAATTCCTTGACCACGATGTCGTACAGAGGCAAGTAAGATAACTTTGTCAGTAGTAAGGGTTTGACCACTGCAATGAGTGAACGAAGGTGAATGAGAGGTTCTAACACATGGGGGGTGAGATGAGTGCACCCCTTGGCAACCTGTAGTAGTACTCAGATGAGAAGGGAACACACGAACGAAGATGCATCATAAGTTGGAAAGTAGATCATTCGGCAATCCAAAGTGACTGTTAAACCACCGTGCATCTGCAACAAGATTCATATAATTGCATATGAAGTAGTTCATACACAAGTAGGTAAGTTAAACAACATATATTGTGAAGGAATCAAAGTATTCCAACTACAATAACAACATATGCACGAAAATGTGTTGGCTCTTATTATATAAAAAGTGTGATTCCCAATCAGACAATACATCCATGTAGACCTAATAGCCCCAAAAAAGAAGAATTACAACAACATCTACCTGCTGCTCCAAAGAGATGTTCTAGCTCCAGGTAGTGGAGAAGCCAAGGCACATTATAATACTGTCCATGATTTCTTCAAGATAGCCTTATCATAAGCTTAGCTAGCCAAAATCCTATACAATGAGTTATGAGGAACTATTTATAACAAAGGGTGGGGTGGCCCTTGACATTCACCATTGTGACTGTTCAACTACCCTCATGACACTCACCTACTCTATGACTATTACATTCACTATTGATGCTTGAATTACACTTGACATGACTCAACATTACAATGCACATGTACCCATGTGAACACAATGGCTTGAGCAAGGCAAACTAGATATCACTCTAACTTAGACAACTATAGAAATCCAACTGCTCAACATCCTCATGCTGCTCAACAATAACATATTGATGCCATGCTCTGTAGTCTCTGATAGTGTTTGTGTGTTCTACGGTGACAAGCTTTTAAAACCTGACCTTCGCCTCCATAGCATCCAGGTACACTACTCAGGCTCCTCTATCCAACTCGTTTGAAAGCATGCACATCATTGTCTTCAATGTGGCTAGACTGGAAACATACTTGTGCATTATGTCTACACTAATAGGTAAGTCTGGTCTACTGGCGATGCACATCAAATTGTCAAATTATGAGTCAAGCTCTAGTCAGACCTACTTTTTAGTCTTGAATACTCGTGCATGGGAAGCCTGTATTCTAGTGATCAATTGTGGGAGGTGCTTGATCCAAGTCGATGTTGGTGGCCACCCAGATATCCCACTTGGAGCCCCACAACTATCTCTTTCATTTTTTCAGTTTTCGTAATTGTAGCACAATTTACTATTTTTAGCATTTTTCAGGGCCTGAACTTTCGAAGTCATTTTCAGACACTATATGACGTTTTTTGGGAAATCTGGGAGCAACATGGGTCTATCGATGGATGTTGTTATTCCCAAAGGTGTAGTGCTCCGATGGATGTTTCTAACAAGCTACTATACGCATCAAATGAAGATCGGGTGCCAAAATTATGACCCTGGGAAGTTGATGTACCAACTTACCCAAAACAGAGCCCACAATTTAGCATTTCATCTTCTACGGTTACGTTTTTGGATGTTAAACATTTTGCATTATTTCTCAACAATAAATAGGCCTTTGAGCCTCATTGTAACACAGTTCAGAGGCATGTAGCCACCACATCTTTTCTTAGAGATAAGCTACCATTGCCTTAGCAAGTTTATTTCCATTTCTGTTTGTAAACATATTTCAGTATTTTACATTAATGAAATGAAATATTATTTATGTTGCATCTCTGTGTTTATGGTTATCTCTATCATTTGTTACGTTCCTATTTAAATCTGGATCAGTGGTATCAGAGGGGTTTGATTTTTCTCTATTTTTCTTTGCATGTCCCCAAAGAGGTCGGGATATAAGGAGATAAGGCTTGAACTAGCCGAACCTTTGCAAGACTAGCCTTGCAAATCCTGGTGGCCTCCCATGGCAGATGTAAAGAAAGACAAGGGGGCAACAGATCCTATCAAAATCTTGCTCGAAGAAGCCCTCGAGTGAAAAGGGAATGTGATGATGGACAACTTTCCCTAGATCCTTCAGTGGCTACGTAGAGGTGATGCATCGGTTTCCATCAGCCACTCTGGAAATGCCAGATCCTTTAAGGTACAAGTTAATTTTGAAATCCCCATATTCGAGGGTCAAATAGATGCAGATGCCATAGATAAATGGTTAAATATACTAGATGGGTATTTTTCTGTTAATGAATTTTCGAGTTGAGAAAATATTTTTTTTGCTCTTCTCAAAGTAGCCCCCCATGTCAGAGACTGGTGGGAAACTTACTGCGAGCAAAAGGATGAAAGTATGGGCTAACTATTTTCAGCCGCACCCACTTGGAATTCATTTTAGGACGCATTAAGAGTAGTAATACCTTGTCAAAAGCTACGAATACAAATACATCAAGTGGACCGCACTACGGAAGGGAAGGTACCAAGATGTGCTAGAGTTTACAAATATTTTTCATAGCCTTCACACGCAATTGGGTACCAAAGAGTGTTAGCTGCATCTGGTACTCAAATACCATGGCTTCCTACACAAATACATCCAAGAAGAGGTGGATTTCTTGAACATCTCCTCGCTCAACACAACTTATTGATATGCTATCAAAATCGAGAAAATGTTCAAACAGAATAAGCGAGACTTTGGATTTACGAATCTAAAGACCAAACATGGACAAATCCAAGGCAGGGTGACCAAAGACAACCCGTCAAAGCCGCAAGAAAAGAACAACACCACGAAGTTGAAGAAGGACACAGGAAAGTGGTGTGAGTTCCATAAGAGCCCCACTCACAACACAAGGGGTTAGATACCTGGCTAGAAAGTATCCTTAGTCAAAATGAAATTTAGAATACTTAAACTTTTAATACCTTTCTTGTCCATCATTGGTATAATCCTAGCGATGAGAGCTTTCCTTAGCTCTTCCTCTACAATGTGCATTTTCATGGGAGGATTTTGATGTCTTCCAATCATCCTCTTTCTTCGATGGTTTCAAAAATTCCTTGGCAGATTTTGATGTCTTTGGTTACTGTCCTTCAATGTATCCCAAAGTTGCAAATCGAGGTCTTTGTACAACCTCCAATGGTTGAGTCATTCCTTGCCCATTAACAACATGTCCTCCTCCTTTATAACCGATCTTGGTAAGGAGTCTTATGCTAGTTCCTGAGATGGGTATCTCCATATTTCCAATAGGAATAACATAATGTGAAAATTAAACTAAAGAACGATCAAAATTGTTTACCTAAACTATCAATTCTGAAACAATCGATAATGGTTTTGCTAATCCTTCATTGTACTTCAATTTTTCCAAGGCCTCTTCCATGGCTCACAACTGGAGATGCACTATATGCTTCTCCTATTATTCTTCTCATAGAAGTCTCCTAAATTCAGCATTCTATGCTTGAAGGCTCTGATTGATCTTCTCATCTAAATAATGACAAGACGGTGAAGAAGATCAATGTTCACTCAAGGGAGTAGATGGAGCATCGTCCTCTGCTCTTTATTTCTACCGTTCCTCTCTCACCATCTTCTCCTCATAATATGCATATACAGTATGTCCACCATGCATGCCATCTTGAGTAGGTTGTCATAGAGATCTTTGTTGTTTTCCATTCCCTTTATTTTTGCATGTTCAATCATTTACACTTGCAATTCACATAAGCGAGAAGACTGCTCTGATAGCAAACATTATATAGATTCTTGCTACTACAGGAATTAACCAAGATATTTTACTTTAGTGTTGTTAGCATATATGCATAAGAAAGAGTATGAAAAACCACATGTACATACATTAAGGAAGAGGAAACATAATGACAAGCATCAATTCAAATAACACAAACAACTTGATAATGGAGTTCATCTAGTGTGGGTTATGTCTTTGGGCTCGTTTTCAAAAGTTGGGAGGCCACTTCATTCAATGCTACAAAATGATGGTGATTTACATGGCATATTATTTTTCATTACAAGGATAAATCCCCTCATCCATAGTGGCATGTCTATCCATAAGACATTCTCCTATAGGAACTCTCAGTCACATGGGTCCTCCTTCAGCATGACAAGCTAATAAATTCTCGCATGACGTGACATACAAATATCCTTCAACATAATGGTAACAATGATCTCGACAAAAAAATCATCATCTCAAAAAATCAAAAGAAAGACTTGGCATAACTTCATCATATACCTCAAGTTTCATGGATGGCTTGAAAATGCAAAGCTCTACTAGTGAAATAGACTGCACTGTTAAATTCGTGATGTGAAAACAAGTAAAGCTACTATATATTGTACGCCTTTCTAACATCGTCGAAGTCTATACCCTCAAGAATCTTGGATATTTCCCCAAAATTCCTTCATGAAAATGGCTGAAAATTTTGCTTCTCGAATGAAATTTTTTAGCACACTAGTGGGCTCCCTTCGAAATTTTGTAAAAAATGACTATAAAGTTGGCATCATTCTATCTTTGTTGAAAACCAACATCGAAGGGAATCTTTTAGATTTCACAAAATTTTGTAAATATTCCTTTATGCTATCTACATCAATTTCTAATGCTCAAATTGGAAAACGGACCACACCATCACGTTCCTTGTGAAATTCTGATTCATTTAAGTATAAAGTGGACATGATTCTGTCACTACAAAAAATCACCCTCCAAGGAATCTTTTAGATTCCTCACTATATTAACATGGAATATTTTGTGGAATATTCTAAGCAATATTTCACTGGTATATACCTCACCTCGACATTTGTGTTTGACTCTTGGGTGTAGTTCCATTGAACCTTTGTTGGCCTCACCCTCTGTTTGACACTCCTCCTCTCTTGGTGAATGAAAGAAATGCTTAGTTTTAAATAAATTTAGTGGGCCTGAATTACAAAGAGGCCCACTTGGTCATTTGGATACATGGCTAATTATGGCGGGTAAGGTTGGCGATTCTAACCCCGAACTCTCCACATATAACAAAGGTTAATTTATTTTGACGTAAAGTAAATTTTGGCATTCGTTTATATTTAAGGGTTGTTACATGGGGCGGGATGACCACTCCCCAACACAAGTTCAAGTCTTGCTAACCCCGTATATTATAACCAATGTTTTTTTTATATATATAAACATAACAGTTGGGGTGGGAGGGTGTGTGGCTAGCCATGCATATTTTTTTAATTTTCTTTTATATAACAAATAGCCAAAAAATTTCAACTAGTTTTTTAAGGGACACTGACAAAACTAATGAGGCGATAAATTCGCTTGCTCTAGCAGCCAAATTTCATTTGCTGGAAAATTCCAAGTTTTTGCCTCATTAGTGACTTCTACTTGGTCTAGTTTGATGAGAACTTTGACTTGCTATATCTTGAGCATATGAACTGGGATTTGAGTTTCGTTCACGTCATTGGAGTTAGGATGAAGAGCACTATGATTTGGTTCTATTCTGGGTGGAACCAGAGAACTCTGTTTTTTGAGTTTTTCCATAGCGACTACAAAATTCTATGTTGAAATAATGCTGAGAGGGGGGGTGAATCAATATTATCAAATTCTTTTTAAATTTATATAGACATTTGCAGATCTGACTAATGAATCTTGCGTATACCTTCCAGACCTATAATTTAATTTATTCTTCAGATGTTGATCATTAATCTGTGTGTCAAAACCATATAGCAATAAACAAAAAAAAAAAAGGACAGACACACCAAAGAACACAAGATATAAGGTGGAAACCCATTGTGGGTGAAAACCACCTGCTGTAATATGTCTCTATCTTCTTTCAATTGGAACCTTCTTTTTACAATGATTCTGTACTGGTGCAGTCTTATACCAGCACGCAGACTTCAACCTACAGAAGACTACAACCTTCTCTCGTTCTCTTGACTCTCCTTGGAGGGAGCTACAACCCCATTTTCTCTTGTACTAGCTGAGGTACCAGTACATAGGTGCTGACCTACTGAAGGCTTCAACTTTCTCTTTTCTTCCAGGGACCACGTCTCATAAATTTTCAAACTGGATCCATGAATATCAACCAAACGTCAAATAGATCTGCAATCAACCAACTTCCTTGTACAAATACTGAATCAATAACTTCTTAGCGCAAAGCAACCAGACACCAATTTAGAACCATGAATACTACAGTAATAGACAAAAACAACTAAAACATATTTTAAGAAAAGTTTGCAACTTCACCAATAGAAACCTGTGGGTATATGCACCCCAGCTATGTCGAGCCTGCGAACCTCCAGACCTTCTCTATGTCTATATTTTGAACCTTCACACCTGTGTTGTGCCAAGCCTATGGACCTCCACACCTGCGCTATGTCTAGCCTGCGGACATCTGCACCTGCGTTGTGTCAAGTCTGCGGACCTCTGCACCTGTTCTATGTCACACCTGCGGACCTTCGGGTTAAACAATTTATCAAACTTCAATTATACCCCAGACTATCATATTTACATATTTGATGATGCGCCAAAGAGATCTCGACCTATCAGTAGATCTGTCTTGTAATGGTCAAATTTCTCCTTGATCCAGCTATAACTCACCAACTGATCACCAGTATTTTCAGATCTTACTCTTCTTAACATATTCAACACAACTGTGTCCAGCCAAATGATCTCCTTTCCTTTTTATAGACTAGGCCTTACTCAAACCATGGTCCAAAACCATAGAGATCCAATACTAGGGACCCAAAACCTAGGTTCAACACTTTAGATGCAAAAACCATAGACCAAAACCATAGGATCAAAAATGTCAAACTAGATACCATGGACCATCCCACGTGCACATGTTTCTCTCTGCATGAAAGTGTGTGTACTTTACATCTGCGCTTTTTTTTTAGTACACCTGCAAACATGTCCACACCTTTTGATCAGTGCACCTACATAACCTGCCAATGACTGCAGCTTTGTGAATCAAGAACCTGCGGATCTTTCATTTCCTACTATTTTGAGAGCCTAAACTTGTGATTTGTCATTTGAGTGAGTTGCCATCAAGGACAAAACCTGTACCAAAGTGCCAAACCTATGTCATAATGCTAACAATCTCCCCCTTTGGACATGATGGCAACCCCAAGTCACTCAAATCCATTCTCCCCCTTTGAAATCAAGGGCAAAGGGTTATGCTCTCCTTGAGGTTATGCTGAATTTTTTTCTCTACTGTGTTGTCCAAGCTCTCCCTGGTTGTAGGCAAGATCTGCAAGAAGATGTTCTGCAAGAGAAACATGACTTTATACACTATAAATGACCTTCCTACCACCAAAGACTCATACATCCATCTCCCAACAAAGTGGAATTGACCAAAAAATTACACATGATAAAGACAAAAACATTACTTCATTCATCCCAGGCATAGTGGGGAAACCAAGATAGGTCGTTACATAACCTTGATAAGAAAAGAAAAGAAATACATGATATAGAGAGCAAGTATCTGTCAATCATCATTCAGACTAGCAATTATGTTCTACAACAACTATCATGTCAATCATCATTCATACTAGCAACCATGTTCTCCCTCTGCACCTGTTCCACCTGAAATTGAAACAACCATGAAATTGAACCAAGATCTTCGAAGATAATGCCAACAATTAATTATTAGAAGAACATATGCTCCCCTTGAACCTGTGCCAGATGATCTTTGTTAGACCCAATACAAACTCTTTTCATCCTAAGTCTAGCCCCACTACTTTTCTTCAAACTAGAATATACACGATTGTACCCACAAAAACCTATGTATGTACGTGGATTACCCACCTAAAACTGATGTATAAACATTAATCTTTGAAAACAGACAAGATTCAACAACAAGATGATGCATCAACTATCCCCAGCTTCTGTCTGAGGTATTCAAATGTCTTCCTAGGCAGTGATTTGGTCAGTATATCAGCAACTTGTTCCTTAGATGGAACATACTCCAACTTGACCTTTTGTTCAAGCACTTGTTCTCGGAGAAAATGATACTTCATAGGTATGTGCTTAGTCTTTGAATGCAAGACAGGATTCTTTGAAATACTAATTGCACTTGTATTATCACAGAAAATGGAAATAGGTGAGTACAAGTGATTTGAAGATCTTGCAATGTTCGCATCATCCAAAGGAGTTGTGTGCAGCAAGATGCAGCAGCTACATATTCTACTTCAGCTGTAGATAATGCAATGGAAATTTGTTTCTTACTGAACCAAGATACTAATCTAGGACCCATAAAGAATGCACCACCACTAGTGCTTTTCCTTTCATCCATGCTTCCTATCCCAATCTACATCTGTATAAGCATGAAGTGTGAGATTTGTATCTCTAGGATACCATAAACCATAGTTTTGAGTCCCTTGAAGATACTTGAAAATTCTCTTAACGGCCTGAAGATGAGTTTCCTTTGGATTTTCCTGAAACCTTCCAACTATCCCTACTGCATGCATAATGTCTGGTCGGGTACCTGCTAGATAGAGCAAACTACCAATCATGGATCTATAGGTTGGTTGATGTATTGTTGTTGATTCATCATTTTCACTGAGGCTGCATCCTGTCACCATAGGGGTACATACTGGTTTCGAATCCTCCATCCCATATTTCTTCAAGATCTGCTTGAGATATTTCGCTTGTGATAGAAAAATGCCATCTTTGTTTTGTTGGACTTGTAAACCAAGAAAATATGTGAGCTCACCAAGCATGGACATTTTAAACTCTTTCTGCATCACCAAGGTAAAATTTTGACTCATATCTTCTTCATTGCTACCAAAGATGATATCATCAACATACACAACAAGTATCAACAACTTATCATTGTCAAATTTTATATATAGATTGCTATCAATTGATCCTTTTATAAAACCTTGTTGATGGATGTACTTATCCAACCAATAATACCACGCCCTTGGAGCCTGTTTAAGGCCATAGAGATCCTTTTTGAGTTTGCATACAAGTTTTGGATCATTTCCAAGAATAAACCCATCTGGTTGTTCAATATATACTTCTTCATTTAAGTCTCCATTCAGAAAGGTAGATTTCATGTCCATCTAAAATACTTTGAACTTCTGAAAGCTAGAGAGAGCAAGGAACATTCTTATAGCCTCAAGTCTGGCAACTCGAGCAAAAGTTTCTTCAAAGTATATACCTTCTTGTTGTGCATATCCTTTACAAACAAGTCTTGCCTTGTTTCTAACAACATCCCCATTTTCATTCAGCTTATTTTTGAAAATCCATTTTGTGCCTATGACATTCTTATCTTTTGGTCTAGGAACCAACTCCTAAGTGTTATTCTTTTCAATCTGCTCGAGTTCTTCCTCCATGGTCTTGACCCAACATTCATCTTTGCAAGCCTCTATTACATTTTGTGGTGCAGTAGAGGAGAGCAATTCTAGATAGCTTGAAGCTTCTGAAATGGTTCTTCTTGTTTGAATACATGCCTCTTTCTGTCCTAGAATTTGAGATTTTGGATGATTCCTCTCAACATATCTGGATGGAGTTTTTTCTTCTATCCTTATCTATTCTTCTGGTGCCTCATGTGTTTCTTCTTCATCATGAATCTGATTTGATGTTGATGGATAGTCTTCGCCATCTTCAAAATCTTCAGATTTTACCTTCCTAGGAGTGTTTCCTTCTTCATCAACCACTACATCAATGCTTTCAATAATTTCACCAAGTCTTTTGTTGTAACATTTATAGGCTTTGTTGTGGGGAGAGTAGCCAAGTAAAATGCCTTCATCTACTCTAGGTTCAAACTTGCCAAGATTTTCATCAGCCCTTTTAATGTAGCATTTGCTTCCAAAAATTTTGAAGTATTTTACCATGGGAGTCTTACCGTACCAAAGTTCTTGAGGAGTCTGAGTGCTGTTTACCCGGATGTTTGTCTTGTTGAGAATAGTAACAGCAGAAAATGCTGCTTCACCCCAGAAGGTTGCGGGAGTTCCAAACTCATCAAGCATAGCACGAGCCATTTGTTGAACCGTTCTGTTCATCCTTTCCACTACTCTACTTTGTTGAAGAGTCCTTGCAGCAGAGAATTCCCTTCTTATTCCATGTTCTTCACAAAAATAAAAAAACTCATCTGAGGTAAATTCCCCTCCTCGATCAGATCTAAGGCATTTGATTCTGTGATCTGATTCATTTTCAACCAAAGCTTTAAATGACTTGAACTTTTTGAAAGCTTCATCTTTATACTTCATGAGTCCTATCCAACACATCCTTGAAAAGTCATCAATCAACAATATGAAATACTCTTCTCCTCGAGGTGACCTCTTCCTAGTTGGACCACATATATCGGTGTGGACCAGTTCAAGTGGCCTGCTAGCTGATCCTTCCTTCTCAAGGAAATTAGTTTTGGTTTGCTTACCAACTTGACATGATTTTCATATAGTATTGTCTGGAATTCTGATGTCAGGAAGATCACGAACCGCCTGATATTTGCATGCTTTCCTTATCTGAGAGAAGCTAAGATGCCCCAATATTCTGTGCCATAGCCAGTGTTCATCATTCTTGCTTAGATAACATTGTTATTCTCCTTCTTTGAATATGTATAAATTATTTGGAGTTCTTATGCCTTTGATGACTATTTTTCCCATGTCAAGCTCACAGACAATACATCCATTTGATCGAAATATTACCTCATTTCCTTGATCGCAAATTTGACTGACACTCAATAGATTATTCTTTAAGCCATCAACATTTATAACATTTCTAGATTTGACCTTATTTTTCAAACGAGCAGAACCTTTACCTTTTATGAATGCAGGGGTGTCATTTCCAAATGAGACCTTCTTTTCCCTTTCTAAGGCAGTACATGACTAAAGTTTTTCTTTATCACCTGTCATATGTTTCAAGCATCCACTGTCAATGTACCATTGATTTTCCTATCCTTCTACATATAAGGCTATCCCACATCTTTATGGTTGTGGTTCTTTATTTTTCCATGTTTTGGAACTCAATGAATCTAGCTCCTTCTGAGTTGTTTGCCGAAACCTGCTTTTGCATTCAGAGTCTTCATGATCAAAATTGTTACAGATAGAACATTCTATTTCATTTTCAAGAGCAGAGAAGTTATTGTAGGTTGTTTTCATGATTCCTGTCATACTCCTTCATTTCTAAGCTTCCCTAGTCATGATGGTCTTATAGGTAACACATTGAGCAGCTTTAAGACCAAAGTTATGACAAGAGAAACATTGGCCATTGAAGAAATTCCTGCGATTATCAAATCTACCAACCATATGACTGTAGTTTCCATTGACATCCATTCTTGAGCTAGAATGATTTACCTGTGGTCAATTGAAGTTTATGTTCATCCTTGAAGTAGATTTCCCTCGATTTACTTGGTAATTTGCATTATGATTTTGCTGTCTATTGTCAACTTGTTCACATCTCCTTGTTGTATCAGGATAATTTTTGGAGGTGGATGGCTTCTGCACTTGCTTCTAATCTTGATATGCTTCTTTAGAATATGTGAGACCTGTCCTGATTAGAGGAGAACGCTGCACATTGATGATCTCATCTAATGTTTTAGATCCTTTAGCAAATCTGAGATTAAGGGATTTTGTTCTCTCAATTCTTTTCTAAGTCCCACAATTTCACATTCTAACTCTTCATTGTGTTTATCTTTTTTAGCATGTTGGAATGTTAGAGTATCTATAATCATATTCTTTTCCTCTAAACACACTTTAAGTTTAGAAATTTCTTCATAAAGACCTTCTTCATTTATAGCATCCAAGAAATCATCATCTTCAAAAGCCATCAAAAGTATATTATCATTACCTTGTTCATCTTCATCACTATTTGACAATCCGTCACTATCCTCATGCGTATAATAGCTCTTCTTATTTATATCCTGTTTTTTGTTCCATCTAACAGGTTCCTTGCCTTTGTATAGTTTATCTTTATGAGGAAATTTTGCAGCATAATGACTGACTCTTCCACAAGCAAAGCATTTGAAAGGTAGCTTACCTCTGAATCTTCTAGTTCCCCGTTGAAGGTTCTTGACAAAATTTGATTCTTCCTCTTCTTCCGACATATGTCGTGACTCATAGTAATATCCTTTTCCAAAAGCCTTAAATGTCGCTTCTCTCCTGTCTGATGATCCTCCTTTTCTCATTTCGTAAGCAGTTAGAATTCTATGCAGCTATGACATGGTAAGGTTCTGTAGATTTTGCTTTTCTTCTATGGCAGAAACTTTTGAGTCAAACTTGGCAGACAAATATCTTAGAACCTTTTCAACCACAATAACTTCTTTTATTTCTTCACCTAATTTTTTCATACAATTTACGATCTCATCTATACGTAGAAAATAGCTAGCCACACTTTCATCATTATGCATTTTGAGACTTTCATATTCAATTCTAAGAGTTTGTAATTTTTCTTGTTTTACCTGTTCATCTCCTTCATAGCTCAGAATGATCTTGTCGCATATTTCTTTTGTGCTTTTTAGCTACATAACCTTGACGAATTCTGATTGAGATAGACTTCATAATCGAGTATTAACAGCTTTTGCATTTGTTTCATACTGCTTCTTACCAGCTACATCTGTAGGAGTTGTTGATGGAAATGTGTATCCTGTTTCCAAAATATCCCAAACTTCTGTACCAAGAGATTGAAGATAGGAAGTGATTCTTACCTTCCAATAGACGAAGTTGTTCCCATCAAAAATCAGTGGCCTGATAGATGCTTCCTTTTTGTAGTAGCTCATGATGATAGATCTTCCTTCAAGCGATCAAGATTCTCCTGAAGGACCTGCTACGATACCAATTGTTGAAAATAATACTCAGAGGGGGGGGTGAATCAGTATTATTAAATTCTTCTTCAATTTATACAAACATTTGCATATCTGACTAATGAATCTTGTGTATACCTTCCAGACTTATAATTTAATTTATTCTTTAGATGTTGATCATTAATCTGTGTGTCAGAACCATAGAACAGTAAACAAAAAAAAAGAGCAGACAGTCACACCAAAGAACACAAGATATAAGGTGGAAACCCAATGTGGGTGAAAACCACCTGCTGCAATATGTCTCTATCTTCTTTCAATTAGAAACTTCTTTTTACAATGATTTTGTATTGGTGCAGTCTTATACCATCATGTAGGCTTCAACCTGCTGAAGGCTATAAGCTTCTCCCATTCTCCAGACTCTCCTGGAAGGGAGCTACAACCCCCTTAGCTCTTGTACTAGTTGAGGTACTAGGTTCTGACCTACTGAAGGCTTCAACCTTCTCTTTTCTTCTAGGGACCACGTTTCATAAATTTTCAAACTGGATCCATGAATATCAATCAAACATCAAATAGATCTGCAATCAACCAACTTCCTTGTACAAATAATGAATCAATAACTTCTTAGCACATAGCAACCAAACACTAATTCAAAACCCTAAATACTGCAGTAATAGACAAAAATAGATAAAACATATTTCAGGAAAAGTCTGCAACTTCACCAATAGAAACCTACGGGCATCCACACCTCCACTGTGGTGAGCCTACAGACCTCTGCACCTGCTCTGTGTATATACTGCGAACCTTCGCACCTACGTTGTGCCGAGCCTACGGACCTCCGCACCTACGCTGTGTCTAGCCTACGGATCTCCACACCTGTGCTGTGTCAAGCCTGCGGACCTCCACAACTACGTCGTGTCATGCCTGCGGACCTCCAGGTATAGAAAATTTATCAGACTTCAATTATACCCCAGACTATCAGATTTACATATCTAATCATGCGCCAAAGAGATCTTGACCTATCAGTAGATCTATCTTGTAATGCTCACGTTTCTCCTTGATCCAGCTATAACTCACCAACTGATCACCTGTATTTTCAGATCTTGCTCTTCTTAAGATATTCAACACAACTGTGTCTAGCCAAATGATCTCCTTTCCTTTTTATAGACTACGGCTTACTCAAACCATGGTCCAAAACCATAGAGATCCAAAACTAGGGACCCAAAACCTGCGTTCAATACTTTATATGCAAAAACCACGGACCAAAACCATAGGATCAAAAATGTTAGACTAGATACCATGGACCATCCCACGTGCACACACTTCTCTTTGCATGAAAGTGTGTGTACTTTACATCCACACTTTTTGTTCAGTACACCTGCAAACATGTCTGCACCTTTTGATCAGCGCACCTACGGAACCTATTGATGATCATAACTTTGTGAATCAGGAACCTGTAGATCTCTCATTTCCTACTATTTTGAGAGCCTGAACTTGTAATTTGTCATTTGAGTGAGTTTCCATCATGGACAACACCTGTACCATAGTGCCAAACCTATGTCATAATGCCAACAATCTAAGTGTGTCTGGAGCCACCTAGATCATTCACCTTCAAAATCCTTATAAGAGGAGTGATTACTTACCTTAGGATTTCAAGAAAGTTAGGCCTGATAAATTCGTTGGAGAGATGAAGAAGTCAGAAGATGGAGAGGCATGGTTGATTGGGATGAAGAAATTTTTCTTATCATAACTATTCAGGGAACATGAAAGCCAAAATAGCCACCTTCAGTATCAAATGGAAATCAGATATCTGATGGGAAGATGTGAATAATTTTAAGGGTATTAGAGAAGAAAAGTTGATTTGGGATTAGGTCGAGAGACTCGTCAAGAAGAATTACGTATAGGACAAGTAATATGATGATAGAGCTAAGGAAGTTTACGAGTTGCAAATGGGTTCTATGATAGATGATGAGTATAGGAGCAAGTTCCTAGAGCTATTGAGGTATGTACATCACCTCAACTATGAGAAGGCTCAAACGTAGAGATGAATTAGTGGGTTTCCAGTAGGAAATAGAGACCATATTGATTTTGATGCGCCCAAATCGCTAGAAGAGGCCATCCGGAAGTTGAAGAATTATTATGAGCAGTCATGCCACAAAGCTAAGCCTAAGAGTGATTTGAAAGGGAATGAGAAAGTTAAAGGGAAGTGGCCACTCAATCGGGGAATACCTCAAGATGTAGGTGAGAAATAAAATGTTTCTCCTTACAAGAAGTTTAATGCAGTTGAGAAGGGATATGGGCCACATCTTTAAGAGTAGTAGAATATAGGTGATTGTAGGTGACCATTGCAGTGTTGGATATGTAGAAAATATCATCAAAATAAGTCTTTTCCATTCTACCAAGGTGGTAGACCTCATATCTATAGCTCTTAAGAGGCACAAATAGTTGGGGTTGTTAGTCATAACATTCCTCAAATTTATGCGGTTGTGGACAACAAGAAGGCATATCACGAGGAATCCATTATTAAGATGGAAGGTAATCTCCGTGGTCGATTTATTTCTATTCTTATTAATCTTGGATCTAATTATAGTTATGTTAACTCTAATATGGTGGGTAAATGTGGCTTGAAAAAAGAATTGCATACAGTGTCTTGGTTTGTGTAGTTGGCTACATGTACTAAAAAGAGATTTCATCATTAGGAAAGAGCTTGCGCATTTGAGCTCAATGATATGGCGACAACAAAACATATGAATCTACTACCATTGAGATCATATAGTATGATTTTGGATATGGATTGACTATACCTTCATACAACCAAAGTAGATTGTTATTAAAAGGCCATTAAGGGACCCGATGATAATGGAGAAAAGAGAATCTTGTAGGGAAAGAAGAAGCCTACATCACTTAGGATGGTCATAGCTATACAAGCTAAGCACAGTTGCAGGAAAGGGTGTGTAATTTTTGTAGTTCATATTTCTAATGAAAATAGTAAGGATTTTAAGGATGCAAAAATATTCAAGATGTACCTTATATTGCAGCAGTTTTGGGATGTGTTTCCAACAAAGATACCAAAGTTTCCTCTCTACAGGGAAGTGGAATTTCCTATTGAGTTGGTACCAGTCGTAGCACCAACATCAAAGGCACTTTACATGAAGATCACACTAGAGTTGGTGGAATTGAAGTCGCAATTGAAGGAAATTCTTGAACGGGGATACATTAGGCTAAGTTTATCACATTGGGGTGCACTAGTGTTGTTCATGAAGAAGAATGATGGTACTCTTAGATATCACATTGATTACAAGTAGTTGAACAAGGTGATGATTAAGAACAGGCATCCTTTGCTGAGGATTTACAGATTGTTTGATTAGTTGGGAGAATCAGTGTTCTCAAAGATCGAGCTAAGATCAAGATGATAGCTACAAGATTGCTTTCGGGACCAATTATGTGCATTATGAATTTGTTGTGGATCCTTTTGGTTTGAATAATTCCCAAATTATTTTTATGTGCTTCATGAATAGTGTATTGCATACTTATCTAGACAAGTTTGTTATTGTATTTATTGATGATATATTGATATATTATAAGAATGAGTAAGAGCATGCTTAACATTTATTAGTAGTGTCAAGATTGCTAAGAGAGAATCAATTGTATGTCAAGCTTAGCTAGCGTAGTTTCTTTTAGACATAGGTATATTAATAAGGACATTTTGTTTCCATGGAAGGCATAGGAGTGGATCCGGAAAATTTGAGGGCTATCATGGAATGGGCAACTCCTAAGAATGTCGATGATGTCAGATCATTCATGGGTTTAGCAGGTTACTACATGAGGTTCATCAAGAACATTTCATGCATTGCATATCCTATTAAATCATTGCAAAGAAAAGGTAATAAATTTAAATGGACAAAGGAATGTGCAATGAGTTTTGAGAAGATGAAGTAGTTTATGAAAAATGCTCTAGTTATTAAGATTTTAGACCCAGAAATTGAGTTCATGGTGTGTACATATGCCTACAAGAGAGGACTTGGTGAAGTTTTGATGCAGAAGTGATAAGTGGTGTGTTATGATTCTAGGAAACTAAATAGGCATGAGAATAATTATGTTACTTATGACCTTGAGTTGGTAGTTATTATTCATGCCTTGAAGATGTGGAATCATTATCATCTTGGGAGGAGGGTTTTATTGATTAGCGATCACAATGGCTTGAGATATTTGTTTGACTATCCAAATATGAATGTCATATAAGCTAGGGGGTTGGCCATTATCAGTGTGTTTGACTTCAAGATCAAGTACATTAAGGGTAATGGGAATAGGGTTGAATATGATCTTAGTACAAAATTTCAGATGAACCATGTTGTAGCAGTGAGATCATATCAAAAATATTTATAGGATCATGTGTTATAGGCAGGACGATAGGATGATAGGTATAGGGAGCTTAGGCATAGCCTACAACAGGGTGTAGGTGATCAAAATGTGGACTATCATCTCATTATTGATGGTTTCAAGAGATTTAGGGACAAGATATATGTGTCATATGACAGTGGGCTCAAGAAGACTATATTGAGGAAGTTTGAAGTCAAGCCATATTTGGATCACCCAGGATATTAGAAGATGTTAATAGCAGTTGAAGAAGTTCTACTATTTTCCAAATCTAAAGAAGGAAGTGGCAGAGTTTGTGGTTAGATGATTTGACTATCAGGAGGTCAAAGCTATGTGTAAGCATCCAAGGGGGTTGATTCAGCCTATTCTGATTCTATAATGGAAATAGGAGGTCATTTCCATGGGTTTTACTATAGGTCTTTTGAGGACATCAAGGCAACATGATTCTATCTTGGTTATGGTCGATATGTTGACCATGTTAGCTCACTTCATTCCAGTGAAGACTATTTATTTAGCTAGTGAGGTGGCACAAGTCTTCATCAATGATATAGTGGGGTTGCATGGTGTTATGAAGAAGATTGCGTTAGACAGGGATGTGAAGTTCACTTCCATGTTTTGGAAGGAGTTGTTTGTAGATTTGGGGATAGATTTTTCCTTTAATACAACTTATCATCCATAGAAATATGGATAGATAGAGAGGTTCAATAGGATTCTGGAGGAAATGTTGAGGATGTATGTCATGCACAAACATAGGAGATGGGAGGAGTACCTTTCGTAGGAAACCTTTGAGCATAGTGTGCAGTGAGGGGGTGAATCAGTAGTGTGATCTATATAATAATTTTCACTTTTATTAACTTCAATTAGTGAATCACACACTTGTTAACAATAATTCATTAAACATGTGCATCAAATAAGCATAACTGAAAACCATAAGGAGCAATACAAACCATAAGCAATGCACACAATCACATCATCACACATGAGACATGATATTTTTGGTGGAAACCCTTCCTGGAAAAAAACCACCCTTCATGTTGTTCCTCTACTCTGAATTTCTATTAGTCAAGCAATTGGTTGTTTACATAGATTCTTGAATCCCATTAACATGGAGAATCGACCTTATATACAAAATTCCAACACCCATCTAGGAAACTCGATACTATTGATTAGATTGGAAGAATTTGTTCTCTACATATCTACATACTAACATCCATTGATTGAAACCAAAATATATCGATCCTCTCCCAACTTTGATTGGACTATCGAACTACCTTGGATTGAGAAGCTTGTTCCTTTTGTTAAAGATTTGATATCACTGATCCACCTCCATGAAATCAGTACTCCTCACCACTATGGAGACCCCAGGTCATCTATTTTAAAACTAGGTACAATGCATTATTCTCAATAATAAATCAACTTCACACTACCCAACAATAAATCAACGTCACACTACCCAACAACATACAAAACTCTCCAAATCAATCTATACTCTAGCAGCTTAAAATATGATCTATAGTGTAGCATGCTTCATATATACTCATTTTTTAGTCATTAACACTCGTATTCTAAAGCATTCAGGCCAATATCTGGAGAATAATATCTCTATTTATCCTTCTCTCTACACATACACTCAACATCTAACATAATGAGCTGCCATAAATATCACAAGAGAAGAATATAAAACATGTATGGTGCAATTGATCTTGGGTCTAGGATCAAAGGTTCACAAATTGGACCAGATTAATCCTCTAAGGTCACTACTATTGTAATAAATGCATTGACATCATGAGAGGACTTTTCAAACCATTTTTGACCTTTTCAAAAAATTCTAGAAACCTTTGGGTATTTCCTTTCTAATTTCCTTTCAAACAATGTGAGGAATGCAGATAAAATCTAGCGATATATCTCCGGTGAACACTTGAAACTATTTGAACTCGACCAGAAGGTACAATCACTCTCATAGGACTACCTCAATGCAACAAGGACGTTTTCGTCGCTCTCATGAGCCTGTAAGGGAGTGATTAGGGCAAAGGATAGGGGAAAATCATAACCCTTCAGCTCTGAACCTCTATCACCTAATGGATCACCTTGTCTGGCATTTATACTAGCATCCAAACCTTTGACATTGCCTCTGAAAAATCTATAGGTGGATCAAACATGCCTCCCAATTGTCACTACCAAGTTGACCTACAATGGCCAATAAACAAGTTTGGAAATTGTGCCAACAAATCCTCCAATCTTCATAAAAAATATAAACAAGTTGCAACACCTTTGACTAAAGTATAAAAACCTCTATAGGACCATCATCAAACCACCAAATCACTATAAAAAGTCATCCTTATAAGCATAGACATGAACACCTATTGATGACCTAGTTGACAACTTAGCTGCTGTGCCATGAACCATCTCTATCACATGTAGATTTGTATGATCAACATGTAGCAACATCCTCTACATGTAGTAGCACCATACAACTATCTTGAAACATAAATAAACCATCCTGACATGTCTATCAATGCACATGCTAATGCAAACCAACATGAGTTGCATCATACTGTTGACATTAATGGCAACACAATCATCCCAATTTCAACTCAACTAGCATCATGATGATGTCGACATCAATACTGCTACTATAATTCCAAAAAAATCCCCCCTTTGGCATTGATATCAACGTCAACAACATGTGAGGTTGATATTTACTAAAACTAAAACTTTAAGGTTGATCTCTATCCATCCAAATGCCCCCCCCTTCCTTAACATCAATAACAAAGGGTCAACTCCATATGAGTAGGCAAAAAGAACTAAAGTACATACTAGAGCAATACATGGCTGAAAAATAATGCATATAAAATACCATCCATGCCTCTATATAAGTAACAAGTAGCCAATAAACCAATCATCATTGAGACTAGAATTCCATCCAACAACTACTAGCAGAACGAAACATCATGCCATGATAAGGAAATCATAATCAACATATGCAACATCATCATAATAACAACTATGACCAATATCGAGTATAGCATCAACATGCATATGCATTATCCAATGCTCCTCCATCATATGAGGTAGCTACACACAATCTCCCCCATGACTACATAGTAGAAACTACCATAACATCTCATCACATGAGGCCAAGAACCCCACTATCTTAACATAGTATGAGGCATATCACGAACACCTGAAAATGGATCATAATGCCAACAATGTATGGCTGAAGTAAATAGGAACAAATAATGCTTCCCCTAAACACATGTCACCACTTCCGCTATAAAAAATGCTTCCTTTGACAAATAGAAGCACCATATGGATTGAGACTCCACATGACCATGACTCAAGTGACATATACATTATAAATACATGTTTTTACATTTTTAGAAGACCTCATACATGACCTTCTTATGGCCATAGCATGACCTCATGATTCATGTTCATATGACCAAAATATAATACAATATAGGTACAACACTCCATGAGCACATTACATGAATACATCAATCAAATACATGGATTCAATAATCAACTACTATGTATCGATGACTCAAATACATGATACATCATGATAATTACATCATAATTACCCTATACATGTGGCTACAAAATTACTCATGAGATTCCTCCATAATAATCCTACCATCAAGATGACTCATCATACTAAAGACTGGACTCTCAACCAATACATAATGATGAAACAATAACAAGTACATGGCTGTAGTGATCATCATATAAAAACATATACATGGTTGGTCCATGTTACAAGTCATCTCCATACATCCTAAAGTAATCATCAAAATCTACGCATGGTTGCAAATCATTTCAACTAGTTGTTAGTGTAAACCAAAAGCATATACATGGATAGAAAATGTGCCCTTTTCACTCATGAAAACACATATAAATATTCTATAATTACATGAGAAAAATGGAATGAAAGATAAGGAAATAAATCATAAATATCAATACCATGCATATCTCTCCCTAAGCTCAATACATCTCCAATAGATCCTGTGGAACTCAAAGTACATGAGGTTAAAGAAAACCCATCATATGCTTCTGTAAACTCCATCATATGCTCCCCCTAAGGTTATGGACCTCTCATGAATTCTATAGTCCTATAGAGATATGCATGAATAATCACGGACTATATGAGGGAATTCTCTTCACTAGTTGAAGAGTTATTGATCCTTCCTTCTCCACATGGTTTTGGGCTACTTCTTATGCTCCTTCATCTGCTTCTTCTCTTCCTTGATCTACTTCCTTTCTTCATTCATTGGTTTTGTGCTAGATCCTCTTTGTTTTTTCACTGCTTTTAATATTTGTTCCTTGAGTAATGAGGAAACAAACAATTTATTTCCATATGGCTAAATGTATGGCATATATAGCATGCCACATGGACAAGATGATAAATTCTTCTTTTGCTCATTCTAGATCTGAACCTTGCATGAAATTTATCTCTCCTCCAATGGTTATACATACAACCTATTTCCTTATGTGCAAACAAGTGACATGAGTAGCAATAAATATAAAAATCACAAGTACACTTGTTGGACATTCTCCTTGGCTGCTGATATTGCTGGAATCTCTATTGATGTGGTCTATATGTTCTTCTCCAACAATTAGCTACAATGCCCAAATTTGTGATAGTTGTAACAATCTACATTATGCACAAAAGGAAAAAAAGGACTTTGATTCCTTTGAAACCTTATAATACTGCCACGATTATCTATAGGAGAAAAAGATCTTCTGAATGTAGATGCTGCTTGATATTTGCTTCTTTGTTGCAAGTTATGTTGCTTGATCATTTGTTGGTTCTGCTTTCTTTTCTACTGTTGGTTCTTTTCTTTGCTAATTGGCTTTTAGATCTTCTTATTATTTCCTTGGATCTCACTTTTGTTGTGGGTATTGTTTTCTATAATTTTCTTGGGTTATTCTTTGTTATTATTTTCTCCGTGCAAACTAGACTCACCATTTTGAAATCCAAGACAATATTTATCCCATGGTGATATTTGGCTCTCAATAAAATTATCCCAAGCAATAGTAATATTCTCCATCTTCTGTTAATTTCTCAAGGAAATAAATTCAACTTCTAATCTCTCAACTTGTTCTAACTTGACTTTATATTTCTTCCTCATACCTTCCTCAACTTTTTCTAATTCAACGAACTTAATCTTTAAGTTGACAATCTCTTCCTTGAGATTGTTCTCCTTATAATCATAAAACTGCAATATTTTTTCTTAATCTTGCATGCAGTTGTTAGTTTCGAAATATCATCTCTAAGACCCTTAATAAGATTCTCATGTTCATTATGTGCTTCAACATGTTCTAAATATGAATACTAAAAATTGTAACTCAAAGAAAATCGTTAACAATTATACCTTTCGATTCATTATTTTATGATCCCTTCTCATCGTCCATTGGATCATGTGCACTCGAAGAATGATACTTTTATGGCTGAGATTCTTGTTTTTCAAGGCCCTTCTTCTTGTTCTTCTTATTGTTGATATTATTCTCATTTTCCTTATTGTTGCCGGTACCATCACTAAATATGGATTCTAGCTTTTCCCACATTCCTTTGGCACGTTTCACACCCATAGTCTCTTCATATCATCATCATGAAGATTCTTATAGATTATGCATCTTGCTTGTGCATCTTGCTACAAAACTTCATCTACTCTAGGATATTTTCCACAAACTTAACATATTACTTTCAAAATGTTAGATCCATAAGATAATAATTGATATTTTACATTTTTATGCCATACCTTGTAAGTTGCAGCAGTGAGGACAACCACTCCGAAAAAAAATCAGTTTCGACCAATAAACCCCATATCTACTCTCGAGTGATCAAGCTGCAACCAAGAGCACTACTTTGATACTACTTGTTGGAAGCCTTTGAGAACTACTGGAGGGGGAGCGGGGAGGGGGTGAATCAAGAATATGATCTATATATAATTTTTACCTTTTATTAAATTCAATTACTGAATCACACACTTGTTAGTAACAATTGATTAAACATGTGCATCACATAAGCATAAATGAAAACCATAAGCAATGCACACAATCACAGCATCACACATGAGACACAATATTTTTGGTGGAAACCTTTCGAGGAGAAAAACTACCCTTTTTGTTGTTGCTCTGATCTGAACTTCTATGAGTCAAGCAATTTGTCTTTTACATAGCTTGTTGACTCCCATTAGAATGGAGAGTCAACCTCATATACGGAATTCCAAAACCCACCAGATAGGGGACTTGATACTACCAATCAACTTAGAGGACTCTTTTCTCTATGGATCTATAGACTATCATCCATTGAAGGCCACCATGATCAATCGATCCTCACCCAATTTTGATGGGACTATCAACATGCCATTAGATTGAGAAACATGTTCCTTTCATTGAATATTAGATATCACTACTCCACCTCAATGAAGTCACTACTCCTCACTGCTATCCAAACCTCCTTTCATCTAGTTTCAAACTGGATCCAAGACACTATGCTCAATAAGAAGTCAACTATCCATACATGTTCGAAGCAACAAGATATCATCAAGAAATCAAAATAAAACAACTAAAATAAGCATGTGCTCTCCAATAGCAAAATTGTGTCAAAAAAAAATATGAATACAATCACATCCTCACAACAATAGAATGTTGCATAACAAAAATAGCATTTGTTGAGTAATTTAATTGACTCTTAAATTATTTTCATTTATATGTCAATCCGTGTAGGTGAGCTTGCGAAGTATACATGCATTGTATGTGCTAGGAAATTTACTTTCAATTCAAAGAAACTAATTTAATTGCACATGAGGATCGAAACCTTTTTATCACTATGTTTTGATAATAATATGCACATGTTTTGTCTTAAAATACCAATGAATTCAAACTCAAAACTTCAAAATTTAAATGAAGTTTTAAACCAAACTATACTATCAAAATTTTGATACCTATTCTAATTGAAAAATAAATTGAAATGTATTATACTGAAAAAGAAAAAATTGAAATATATTCTATTAAAAAATGAAAGGAAATCTAACTATCAAATTAAAACACAGTTATTGTAGATGGCTTTGAATTGGAAAGTATTCTAGAAAGCAGTGAAAAACAATGATATGTTGACAAACTATGTTGAGAAAATTTCAAGTGCAAGAGGCTCCATGTCTTATCAAAATGATGACTAGAACAAACATGGAAATGAAAGCAATTCTTGGAAGATACTTCAAGCAAAGTGTTTTTGAATTTATAAGTTTATATTGAGCACTCAATCTATAACAAAAAGGGAAAAAAAAGTAAGCAAACTATATTTAAAACAAAGAATTCAAACATCTAAAGAGACTAAAAACTAAATCGAAGCAAATACTAAAAAAATAAGATTAAAATTATTTTTAATAGAGAGTCCATATAGGTGGAGATGACTTTTGTAATAGTGTGGAATAACATGTTGAAGAGTTTTATATAACGCAATGTTTTGGACTACAGAAATGAGTCCATGTTTAGGGGAACACCATCACTATTGAGAAGATTGATGTGATACAAAGAGCTAAGATCATAGTATATAAATATGTGTGATTAAAAAAAAAAATATTCTTAGTTGATGGGTCAACTAGAATGATAATCTAGAATTTGATATTTAAAATATAATTATTTCTTTATGTTAATAAAATTTTATAATAAATTATTTAGTTAATTATTAAATTTGTCTTAAATTTACTTTAATAAATTATATCATTAGTTAATGATATTATAATTTAGTCATAATGTTATTTGAATTAAATTACGATCTATCTTAATAAATTATTTAATTAAATATTGAATTAATTATAATTTTGTTTAAAAACTTAAATAACTTGCTAATGATATTATAAAATAATGATGCCCTTATGTTATTTAAATTGAATTAAAGTTCATTTTAATAAATACGATAATTAATTATTAAATTATTTTTCAATTTAAATTTAGTTAATGATAATACTAGATTTAATTAATGGTTTCCAAGAACTACTTAGTTTTAAACCATCGCCATGATTCAGGGTGTTATTCCTTCTTTTCAATTTCAATTTCAATTGGTTCTTTAATTTTTCTTTTTCAATGGTGGTCTTCTCTTTTGACAAGTTTAGTTTCTTCCATGCAAATGTAGAGTGAGGATGAGTAGGTATGTTCAACTAAGCTAGATTTTGTAGCTCTATTTCTAGAAATAGCAGCATCGTGTTCTTTGATCCTTATGTTGATGGTTCCATTTGTTTCTCCTATGTATTCTTCACCCCATGAACAAGAGATTGTGTATACTCTTTTGTTGATTAGGGTTTATTTGACCTTTAATATAATACATTATTTTTTAAGATTTAGTTAAAGATTTCCAATAAACCCTAATCAACAAAAAGGAGTATGTACAATCCGTTGTTCATGCAGTAAAAAATACATAGGAGAAACAGGTAGATCCCTCAACAAAAGGCTAAAAGAACACGCTGCTGATATGTCTAGGAATAGACCCACAAACTATGTTTTAGTTGAACATGTTTACTCATCCTCACAGTACATTTCCGTGGAAGAAGCTAAACTTGTGAAAAGAGAAGACCATTATTTAAAAATAAAAATTAAAGAAGAAATTGAATTGAAAAATGGAATAACATCAAGAACCATGACAATGGTTTAAAAGTAAGTAGCACATGAAAACCAATAATTAAATCTAGTATTATCATTATCTAATTATAATTATAATTTAAGATTATTATTTTATTTATTAAAATGAACTTTAATTTAATTTAAATAACATAAGGAAATATTATTTATAATACGTTAACCATTTATTTAAGTTATTAAATAAAAATTACAATTAATTCAATATTTTAATCAAATAATTATAAAATAGATTTAATTTAATATCAAATAAAATTAGGACTAAATTATAATATGATTAATAATGATATAATTATTAAAGTAAATTTAAGGCAAATTTAATAATTTACTATAAAATTTTGATAACATAAAGAGCAAAATTATATTTTAAATATCAAATTATAGATTATCATTCTAGCTGACCCATCAACTAAACGTCCCTTTCTTTTTTTAACTCACATATATTTGTGTACTATGATCTTAGTTCTCCATATCACATCAATCTTCTCCAGAGTGATGGTGTTCCCTTGAAGATAGACTCGTTTATGCAGTTGAAACATTCGGCTATATAAAAGTCTTAAAAAAAGATGTTCCACACTATTCAAAAGATTAAAATGGCAAATAATATATCTCACAACTCCATAGGGGGGCCACCTAGTCAGTGTGAGGAATTATAAACTCAGATCAGTTGATTCAAATTACCAATTTCATTAAGATTTACACCATATCAGAAATTACATTCACTAGGAAAGAAATAGAGTTATTCTTCTTCAAAAAACAATAAAAGTTACAAGTTAATATTCATCATTGAGATCTTATCCCCCCTCTCATCAAAAAGATTACAATTTGTAGATTTCTGAGGCAACAAGAAACTCATAATTTCATTGCATGAATTATGGAAATGAGATCTCAGTAAATTAGTTTGAAAATCAAACCAAATATAATTTGAAGGATTTTAGGATCAAATATTAGTCAATATCTGATCACAGTTATGTCTTTGCCATGAATTTTCTAAATAACAACTCATTCCAATCATTTTGGTGACTTGGTATAGACTGTTAAATTACGAAACTGTTTTCTCATGCAATCTGCAAAATACATCTCCAAAGAACCCCAAAAATCTATCAAATGGTAACGAATTTGAGGAAACTACTCATAGAGAACCTAATTTGGCTCATTGTAACAACCATGCTAAAATTCCATTTAATAAAAGTAAATAAAGGTAAAATAATAACCACGGATGATGGGAAACTTATTCCAAGCTGAATGATAGGCATAATCCTAGTGATGGGGATCACTTGTGATTGTTTATGGCTAAGCAAATTGGCAAAGGAAATGGCTAACGCTTTGGGAAGGAAAAATGGAATTTTGGCACAATTCTTTATGAAAATAACGGAAAGTAGGAGAAAATGGAGGTGAAAGGTCACATATTAATGTGAGGCATAAAATGAAGGAAAATAATGGAAAATGAAGAAAATGAAGGCCTCATTCAGAAAAGGCTTCTGCGGTTTAGTTGGTAACCTCTTATCAGCTCAGTTTTGGAGCTCTCGTATTATTCTCTCTCTCTCTCATACTCTTGGAGACTTAGAGTATTCTTGGAGCACTCTTGGTGGGTGTGGCATACTTTGATTCATGGAGAAAGGAGGAAAAGGAAGAGCAGGAAAGCACAAGAAGACATGAAGATCAGTAACTACATAAGGTTTTCTTGTAGGTATCGAGTTGCATGTATGTTTCCTTCCCTAGTTTTGTCATACATGACACATGCATGTTGTTTCTTGGTTGTGTTCTATCATTGGCATCGAGGATTGCTTGGATTAGCAATGGATTGCCTAGACTTGCCATTTTCTAGATATCCATGGTGATTTTGAGTTTACTTTCATTAGTTGTTTTTGGTTGGATTTCATATTTCCTTAGCTTGGATTGACTTACTAGTTCCTAGAGCCTTGGTTGGACGAACAATTTGGAGCCATGTAATATCTTGGGTTGAGTTACTAGTCCCATAGCATTGGTTGGACAAACACTCTGAAGCCCTTGGTGGGTTGATTTACTAGTTCTATAGCCTTTATGAGACAAACAATATAGAGCCCAGTGGTAGTTGTGGGTTGAGTTACTAGTCCTGGAGCCTTGGTTGGAACAAACACTATGGAGCACTGGATGGCTTGGATAGAGACCGATTTGATGATGGTTTTATGATGTGCTACCTTGAGGTGGAATCATTGTCGGTTGGCTTAAGGTGGATGGCCTCTGGAAGCCTTGTATGGTTTTTAATTGTTGTGTTCTATGAGATCCCACATTCATTCTTGGAATATTTCATGGGGGTCAGTGGATGAAGAGAGATTTGGCTCAACTATTCTATGGTCGGATGGAACATGGAAGTCTCATTCCAAGTTTGGATTTTACATCATTAATGAAAGGTTATTTCTCCTATTATGTCCATGAGTATTATGGTATATTTTATGTGGTGTATATGGTTGTGGTTTCATCAATATTTCTATCCCTATTATGTTGGTTATGTATATGTTTATGATAGTAACCATGTGTGGCTCTCATCATGTCCTTACTTGTAATTGAGTGATCAATTGTATCTATCACTTAATGGAAGGAATGACAGTTCACGTGTTGAGACATCAATGGTTCTTAACAATTATCATCTAAGTATGAGACCCCTATGCTCAAAACCATTAATTACAAATGTAGAATACACATGTGCAATATGTTTGATGAAATGCTTGTCATGGCTATTAGGGGTCCATTCAAGGTCTTGAGTAAGTATTTTCTTTAGGACTATAAGTTCCATATTAATTTACTAATATGAAGAGATAGCTCAATTCTGGGTAGTGACCTAGGCTTTGGGCCTAAAAAGGTGGCCCAAATCTTAGAGTCACTGGCATAGCACCAATAGTTTTGGTCTCTCTTTGCTGGTAGGCAATCCTGTGAGAGTGAATTTGGGTTTTTGGTCACCCTCATGCCTATACCATGGGAGAAACTAAGGCTTAAGTTGTCCAAAATATTAGTGTGAACCCAAGGTAAGTTGTCTAAAGTGTTGGATTGGTTCCTGAGGCTCCTATAGCTAATGACTAATGTCAGTATGGTGTGTTTCCATTGGTTCCACTTTCTTAATGTGACTTAGGAGGTTGAACCATATCATAGTGGTCTCCCATTGCATGTTTACCCAGGCTAGCCCATTGATTGGGTAGACATGGGAAGAGGGTCTTACAGAGTGGTATCAAAGCATGGTTCACCCCTTGGAATGAATGGGCTATGTGTTGGTCATGCATGCATGTGAGTTGGATGTGTGTCTCCCACCTTTGGGTTCCGTGTTCTTGTTGCATTTGTATGATGTTTCTGTTGGAAATGCCAACAAGAAATGCTAAAAATAGAAGTGCAAAAAATAGCATTGCTATAAATAGCAGTTTAGATACTAGTGCTAGATGCAGCAACAGGGAATGAAAACTGGAAGTGCTAAAAATAGCACTGTTACTTTTAGTAGTTCGAGATGGATTCCTGATCTAGTCAATCCCTGCCTAAAATAGGAAGTAAAATTCGAATTTGAACTTAACAGTTGTTTGAAAATAAATTAATTAATTCACCATGAATTAATTAGTTGTGGAAAATCAAACATGAAGTCTATGTGAGCACATGCAACAGTTTCTCCATTAATAAAGGAATTTATCCATCAGTTAAAGAGATAAGTATGAGTTCTAATTTGAGATGTAATTAGTTGGCTCAGTTAACTACGTCAAGTCCAATTAGATTCATTTAAATAGTTTGTTTAAATTAATGTGAATTCAGTTAGTTAATGCTTGCATGCATGTAACTACTTCACTTCAGATAACTGAATATTCTCTCATAAACAACTCATGAATGTCAAATCAGTCAAAGACCCAGTTGAGATCAAAGGAAGGGATAGTGTACTATCAGTTGGAGGAATTTTTTCCTATAAATCAAAATCATCCATGCAGAAGGAATTATATCCTTCAAGTTTGTGCAACTATTTTTGAGCCAAGTGAGCAGTGTGAGCTGGGAATTCACACTTGTGGAAGCACTAGACCCTAGGAAAAACTACGCAAGGAAACAAGAGGCTTGAAGGATAGAGGAGAAGGTTTGTGAGAGGCCTTTGATTGTCTATGAGCAGCAGAGGGATTGCAGAGAGAGCAGGATAGCTTGTGAGCTGATTCTTTTTGTAATCTTGAATATATTTCCACTTGTATGATAATACAAAGTTGGGGTTTAAGGCTAAGGCTTTCCCCAGGTTATTTCTTCTCTGTTATGTGTGATTGATTTCTCCTTTTCAGTTATATGTGTTCTATTTATCTTGCTCATATTTGATTAAGCTTCTGCATAATTGTTTGTAGAAGTAGATAAAGTACTTTGCTTTAGTATATTGCAATATTAGGTGATCTACAGTGGGAATTTCTACATGGTATTAGAGCAAAGGTGATCAAGGAAGAACAGTATACAAGAAGGGAGAAGTTTGAAGTTTGTGATTCCTAAATATAGAAATCGAGTTCTTATCACATCTTTATTTCACCTATGGTGTTCAGTGGTTTAAGACTTGAATATGCCCTTGATGGCATTTCAAATTATATCGCCTGGAAGGATCGAATGGAGGTAGTATTAGAGGATAATGGTCTAAAGGACTTCATTGATCAAGAAGTCCCCAAGTCGAATGATGCTATTCAATTGGCGAAATGTAAGAAATGTGTGGATAGAGCAAGGAGAATCCTTCTGGAGGGAGTTTCAGATCACATAGTCTCGAGTCTACATGGGAAGGAGACACCTTTTTCAATGTGGAAAACATTGAAATATCTATATCATAATAGTAGTGATTAGAGGAAGCTGGCACTGAAAAACAAGCTTCTTTAAATCAAGTGTGAAAAGGGCAACATAATCGCTACGTTCTTGAACAAGCTCACCACCTGCAGGGACGAGCTTGGAAGTGTGGGGATCATAACCGCTGATGATGACATGGTGAGTCTTGCACTTCTTAGTCTTACTAAGAGCTGGCATAGCTACCAGGACTCAGTTAATGGAAGAGAAAAACTGCCAGATTGGGAATGACTTTGGTCGCATCTAATGCAGGAGGAAATAAGAAGAAGCACCAGAGATGGTTGTTCATCCAAGGAGGATGAAGAAAACTATGCCTTACCGAGTAAGGAGAAGAAGGGGAAGGGGAACGATTCTCATTCCAATTCGAGTTATTCCCATGGTGTGAAGAAGTTTGACAAATCAAAAGTGTGATGCTTTCGTTGTCACGAGGTGCGCCATTTTGATACAAATTGTCGACTGAGAAAATCCAAGAAGGGATCCATGGAAGGATCAGAAGGTGAGGCACTGACCTCATAGTTCAAGTTGGATTTCACACTATTCGCATGCATGGTTTCATCCATGGTGGGAAGTGGTTGGTTTTTTGACAGTGGAGCTTCTTTCAACATGACCAGCGACAAGAGTTCGTTCAGTACCTTGGAGGAGAAAGATCTCCAGATACTCGTAGCAATGGGTAATGATGAAAAGTATAATGTCTCAGGTCTAAGCATAATTGTTTTTAAGAGGGAGCATGGAGCTCGCATTACCTTGATTGATGTCAAGTATGTACAAGGACTAAAGATAAATTTAGTGCCGATCATGATGCTGCCAGACAGAGGCTATGATGTAGTCTATAGAATTTTGTGCAAATTTTTCTACAAATCAGACAACTTTGATACCATGTAGAAATTTCCCACCTATAGATCAACCTGGTAATGCAATGTACTAAAGCAAAACACTTGATCTACTTCTATGAATAAGTTAGCGGAAGCTTAATCAACCATGAGCAACATCAATATGAACACATATAACTGATAAGAAGAAATCAATTACACATCACACAGAAGAATCTACCCGGGGAAAGCACCTGCCTAAAACCCCATCTCTGTATTATCATACAAGTGGAAATATAGTTGAGATTACACAAAGCCTTAGCTCGGAAGCTATCCAACACTCCGTATAGTCCCTCTACTGCTCATAGACAGTCAAAAGCTTCTCACAAATCTTCTCCTCTACCCTCCAATCCTCCTATTTCCTTGGGGTCTAGTGCTTCCACCTGTGTGAATTGGCGTCTTCACACACTCACTAACCTCTGATCTAACTACACAAAATTAAACAAGATAAATCCTCATCATGGATGAGCTTCCTTTATAGGAAAAACATTCATCCAAATAATATTACATTGTCCCTTCTCTGATCTCAACTAGGTCTCTGTCTGAACTGACATGCATCAGTTATCCATGAGTGAATACTCAGTGATCTAAAAATACGAGTTGTCACATGCATGCAAGCACAAACAAACTAAATCTCATTAATTTAACAACTTTCTAAATTAATCTAACTGAACTTGACTAAGTTAAACTAAGTCAATTGATCGTCTTAATATAGAACTCGTCATTAATTCCTCAATCAGTGGAGAAAATCAAGGACACATTCCCCAATCAGTGGAGAAACTATTGCATGTTCTCACAAAGACTTCAAGTTCACACTTCTTTAGCTAATTAACTCAAACTGAATTAATTAATTAATTTACAAACTGCTTTTAATATCAAATTTGAATTTTGCTTCCTATTTTACACCATGGACTGTCTAAAAATAGGAATCTAACTTGACCTGCTAAAAATAGAACTTCTATTTTTAACACTTCCATTTTTCATTCACTATTTCCCAATCCAGCACTGATGCCCAAACTGCTATTTTTAGTAGTTCTATTTTTAGCACTTCTATTTTTAGCAATTTCTTGTTGCCATTTTCAGCACTCCCTCTCAACAAAAAGAGGCTTCCTCTTGAACCGGATCCTCTACCTCTAGAATGTTCTGCATGCAACACATCTACCAAGTGTGGTTTCTTTAGCAACTCCCAGAACAAAGAAAAATCCCAATTGACCTCTCTGTTGGGCTACAAACATACTCTAATGCTAAAACTCTTCCTGTCGCTGACAACTACTCCCTCTCTAATCTCTATGCTACTGCAACATCTCCATGCATCTCATACCATTGCACACCTCTTTGTGCTATCCTGCACTATGCAACACACTTGTGCCTCTCGCATTGATGCAGCCTACATGCTTTGCACTATCTTAGGATTCCTTGCACTGTAGCTGCCTCTGCTACTCCATCCACATCTGTCTCTACCTAATCAATCAGTTTTGCTACTCCTCATCAGGGCTTTTGTAGCAAAGTCGAATCAAAGAGGTTGGGTACCTCAAGGATCCTGCCTCAACTCCTTGGGACGAACACTCCACGTTGCCACACCTCCTACCTAAAGGTATGGATGCATGTGATCCCTCTGCCCACCTGGCTCGAAGTTTCACCCTACTAGAGGTCTCTACATGAGTGGATGCCTCCACTATGTCTCCTCTCAGCTTCCCCAGTTGTGGTTGCTCCACAACCTCTTGAAGTTGCTTCACCAATCGTGGCTCCTCCACCAATGTCTGAGACTTCTTCTGGAGCTACATGTTGAGATGTAATATACTCTCCCTCTCAACCACCAAGTCTCTAACATTTGCCTTGTTCCTCAAGGCTTTGCATGCACCTTGTACCTCAAGTGCATACAAGTTCCTGCCTAGCACACCAATCTATTTCCACTTTCCCGTTGTCACAAAATTTTCTAAAAAAAGAGTTGATTTTAATTCAGCAATATCTCCCTCATCCAAACTCTAATTCAGCCAATTTTTTTTTTTTTGAATTTGGGTATTTCTCGACAAGGAATCCAAATCTGCTATTTACTTTTGAAAATTTTGTATAGAAATTTCCAGATCTTCTCTGCAAACTCTCGACCAAAAACTCAAAACTTTGAAATATCCTCTTACTATACTATTCTCTCCTTGATCACCTATGCTTTGATACCATGTAGAATTTTTTACAACTTTTCTACAAATTAGTCAACTCTGATACCATGTAGAAATTTCCCACCTGTAGATCAACCTGGTAATGCAATGTACTAAAGCAAAACACTTGATCTACTTCTATAAACAATTTAGCAGAAGCTTAATCAACCATGAGCAACATCAATAAGAACACATATAACTGATAAGGAGGAATCAATAACACATAACATAGAATAATTTATCTGGGGAAAGAACCAACCTAAAACCCCATCTCTGTATTATTGTACAAGTGGGAATATGGTACGGATTACACAAAGCCTTAGCTCGGAAGCTATCTAGCTCTCAGTAAAATCCCTCTGTTGCACATAGACAATCAAAGGCTTCTCACAAACCTTCTCCTCTACCCTCCATGCCTCCTATTTCCTTGTGCATTTTTCTTGGGGTCCAGTGTTGCCACCTGTGTGAATTGGCCTCTTCACACACTCACTAACCTCTGATCTAAATGCACAAACTTGAATGATATAAATCCTCATCATGGATGATCTTCCTTTATAGGAAAAATATTCATCCAAGTGATAGTACATTGTCCCTTCTCTGATCTCAACTAGGTCTCTGTCTGAACTGACATGCATCAGTTATCCATGAGTGAATACTCAGTTATATAAAAATACCAGTTGTCACATGCATGCGAGCATCAACAAATTGAATCTCATTAATTTAACAACTTGTTAAATTAATCTAACTGAACTTGACTAAGTTAAACTAAGTCAATTGATCCTCTCAATATAGAACTCATCCTTAATTCCTTAATCAGTGGAGCAAATCAAGTACACATTCCCCAACGAGTGGAGAAAGTATTACATGTTCTCACAAAGACTTCAAGTTCATAATTCCTTAACTAATTAACTCAAACTGAATTAATTAATTAAGTAATTTACAAAGTGTTGTTAATATAAAATTCAAATTTTAATTCCTATTTTAGACCAGGGACAATCTAAAAATATGAATCCAACTTGAACTACCAAAAATAGAACTTCTATTTTTAGCACTTCCATTTTTCATTCCGTGCTGCCCAATCCAACGCTTATGCACAAACTGCTATTTTTAGCACTTCTATTTTTAACAATTCCTTGTTGCCATTTTCAACATAGTCTTCAGTAAGGGAAAGGTTTTCCTTAGACACATCATCACTAGATAGGTGACATAGATCGATTCACGGGTCAAGAACCTGTATGCTCTTGCGGTTCAATATGCATGCAATGCCTTTAGGAGGAAGGCAACTAATGGAGACTTGGTGGTTGAGAGGGAGAGTACATTACCTCTCAACATGCAGCACCAGAACAAGTCTCAAAAGATTGTGGAGGAGCCACGATTGATGAAGTAGAATCAAGAGGTTGTGGAGTAGCCACAACTAGAGAAGCTGAAAGGAGATCGAGTAGAGATATCTACTCATGCAGAGACCTCTATTACGGGGGAATTTTGAGCTAGGTGGGAATAGGGATCACATGCAGCCATACCTACAGGTAGGAGGTGGGGCAATGTGCAGTTAGTGTCCCACGGAGGCTGAAATAGGGGTAGGATCCTTCAGGTACCCAACCCCTTTGATTTGACTTACGTACAGGAGCCCTCACAAAAACTACTAGGACTCACTGATTGGGTAGAGACAGATGAAGATGGAGTGGTAGAGAGAGCTATAGTGTAGGAGTCCCATGACTATGTAGAGCTAGCAGGCTACAACAATGTGAGAGGCACAGGAGTGTTGCACTAGTTCAAGATGGCATAGAGAGGTGTGCAATGGTGCGAGATGCATGGAGTGTTGGAGCAACTCAGAGGTTAGAAAGGGAGCACTTGGTAGTGGCAAATGGAGCTGTGGCATCAGTGTATGTTTCTAGCCCAACAGAGAGGTCAGTTGGGCATTTTCCTTGTTTCTAGAGTTGTTGGAGCAACCACACTTGGTAGAAGTGTTGCATGCAGAACATTCCAAAGGTTTAGGACTAGGTTTGAGAAGCCTTTCTTGTTGAGAGGGAGTGTTGAAAATAGAAATAAAAAATGATAAAAATAGCACTACAATAAATAGCGTTTTAGATACTAGTGATGGATTGAGCAACAGGGAATGAAAAATTGAAGTGTTGAAAATAGCATTGCTATTTAAGCAGTTCGTGATGGATTCCTATTCTAGTCAGTACTTGGACTAGAAATAAGAAGTAAAATTAGAATTTGAACTTAACAACTGTTTGAAAATAAATTAATTAATTCATCATGAGTTAAT
Source organism: Pinus taeda (assembly GCA_000404065.3). Classification (NCBI taxonomy): domain Eukaryota; kingdom Viridiplantae; phylum Streptophyta; class Pinopsida; order Pinales; family Pinaceae; genus Pinus; species Pinus taeda. Next base: position 256,496 of record APFE031448784.1, on the reverse strand, counting down.
TAGTTGTGAAAAATCAAACTTGAAGTCTATGTGAGGACATGCAACAGTTTCTCTATTAATTGAGGAATTTATCCATCAGTTAAAGAGATAAGGATGAGTTATAATTTTAGTTGTAATTAGTCGGCTCAGTTACCGAGACCAAGCTATGAACAATCCAGTGCACTTTGATTGTAGATCACGTGATAATGCAATATACTAAAGCAAAATACTTGATCCACGTCTACAGACAATTATGCGGAAGCTTAAACGAATATGAGCAAGATCAATAGAACACATATAACTGATAAGGAGAAATTAGTGACACATAACACATAAGAAATAACCCGTGGAAAGCATCAACCAAAAACTGTTATTCTAGCATTGGTATAAGCAATCAAAGTGTAGAACCGAGATTAAGCCAGATTAGAGAGGTAATGCAAAGAACAAAGGAAAATGGGATAGAGAGAGAGAGAGTGTTGTCACTCTCTGCATTGTGGGTTTCAATTGGTGAAGGTTGCCCAAAAGTAGTGAAGTTTGGAGCCTCTATCCCATGCCATAAAACCTATCATAGTTAAATTATGCCCTCTCCATTGCATAGTTCTTGGAAAGCACTTTCCAATGGTATATGGAAGTCTAAAAATGGACTCCTGGAGTATAAGTTAAGGCATTTTGAAGTCTACCCTAGAAAAGCCAAGAAAACAGAGGAAATGACTAAGTGTGGAGGCAAATAGCAGTGAGAGGCCTGGAGGGCCAATCGCAAGTGCATATCATTGTCGGTGTGTCTAGGCATGTTAGGAGCACTGATGCTAGAAAGAACAATGATATGCCAATCGCTGATATCCCATACCGGCAGTTAGCGGGTCTGGGCATAGCTTTTATTCCATAATCGGTGAATCACAGTCCCAATAATCCATCCGTCACGGGATAATCCAAAACATCTGAGGAACTGATACTGCGATATAATGTTGCACCACAAGGGAGGGGTTGGAAAGTGTTGAAATGGAAAATCATGGGAAAACAACGGTCGGGCCTCCCCTTTTCTATCCCCTGCACATGGTGCAATCCCACATCCCGATGACCTCGCATCAAGACAATCCCTCAGTTCGGCATATCGACGAGTTCTAAAAACTATAAATATGTGCAAACTGCTGATTTTAGATTTGTTTTCTAACAACATCGGGGGGCTGAGAAAAAAGTTTACAAAGTGAAAGGTCGACAAAACAAGGGAATCCCCCCTTTTTCTCTCTTCCATGTGGCATCGACAATTGGTGATCGGCAGAGGTTGTAGTCACAAATTGTTGAAAATCATTGATCTTGCAATATAATGAGAAATGACGAGGTGAGGGCTGAAAAGGTCTACCATAGGAGACACAAACAAAACAAGGAGGGGCAGAACCTCTTTCTCTCTCCTATAGGGGGCCACATGTCACATTAATCGTAGGTCTTGCATCCCACATCTCAGCAATCCTATAGTCACAACAAACTCCAAAACCTTGTGGGGTGTCAATATTGTGATGTAGAGCCAAATTTTTGGGGAGGTGTTGATTCTGAAATACAAAATAAATGCTTGCAAAATAGGATTGGGTTGACCCTCTTCTCTCTCCTCCTTGAGACCATGTAACAGTATCTGATTGGCCCTTTGAGCTGACAAGGTAGCAGATGTCAGCAGTGACATGGCAGTCTAGTTAATGACATGGCAGAGGATAGGTGTCACCTGGTTTCAGTGTTTTGACGGGTGACATGTAGCCATTTCTGGGTGCCATCTGTCACCACTCACAAGGTGACAAGTGGAAGTGATGACATCACCCCATAGACCAGCAATTCCAGCAGTTAAAGGAAAAAATCTTAAGATATTGGCACAGTGTGATTGTGATATGTGTGACGTCCCTTTCGATGTGATAAAGTATTAGGGAAGGGTTGATAAGGATGTCGCATCTGGAATGTCAACCCACTCCAAAGAAAAGGGTAAGGGGCCTTCTCCTTTGGCATGCGATTACAATATGCGGGAACCCCTTGTGACACGATAAAGGATTAAGCCACGATCTATACGGACTTCACATCCAGACTATCGACCCGTACCAAGGGAAAAGCATAGAGCAGTGTCAAATAGTGTTGAAGAGCGAATAAGTAGGAGAATTTAGTAACAAAGAAAAAGGTCTCCAGACATAGGTCTGAGTAACTTAGTTCCTAAGGGCTCATCCCCTGGTCCTAACTCCTAGTCATATGAGGAAAGGCACATGAAGGGTTACGATAGGGGGTTAAAGGGGAAATCCAAAAAAATGATTGCTTTCACCTATTTTAGAGGAAAAATCTCATGCTCATGTGAATATGTTTTTTCCATGGAATGAAGCTCACCCACCATGTCATGGCACTAACTGTGCAGTATAGAGGTTTAATGGGTGGATGCGCTGACAGCTAGGAGACTTTAAGGGAGAATTGTGTAGTGATGGATCAGTATTAGGAGGATTATGGTTTAGTATGGGGCCTTGCCCCTTTACACAACAAAGGACTGCGAAGGCAATCGCTTTTAGCTGACCCAACCCCCACTTCACAAAACAAGGCATCTCAACAGTAAACGGAGAAGCGATAGGGGAAGTTGAGCAACACAATAGGCCACACTATGAAAACATTATAGCATGAGGCCAATGTGATAATAGGATGGGCATAGAGACTTTCATTTGCTATTTTTTCTAGTTATTTACTTTGTTTTTTCCTATAACATGCCTTCCTTCCAATGAGACATTCATTTGTGTAATATCCTTTTGGGCCACAGAGCCAGTCAGGATTGATACAACTAGTTGACTTGATTGCTGAGTCTAGGGATAGATATTTTTTCTGCAATGTAAGTTCTTTCTCCCCTCTAATAATTTTGGGAAAGCAAGACTTAGTTTAGCTTTAGAATCTAGAGAAAACACTGCAGGTTATATTTTCATATTGTATCCCCTTTGTAATACATATCTTTTAATAAAATCAAGAAAACAGTGGTTATTCCCTCTTCAAAGGATTACAGTATGTGTTCCCCTTTGTTTAACTCATTTTTATGTCCATGATTCTTCCCTAAATTCATGTAATTATTGTTGCTAGATGTGTTTCAAGATCCTTCATGGATTCATTAGTATCTATATGTTAATGGAGATGTTTGTAATGGTTTCAGGGATTCATTTATCTAAAAATTGTTTATTTATATGCCTATGATGAATATTGAGATTATATCTTTAAATTTGCAGCACATGAATCATAGCTCTCATCTCCCCTTTCATTCATTATTTCTGCTTGTAGCCCGAGTAAGCATAGAAACCCTTAATATCTCAAGCTCTGTGTGTTAAATATAGAAGACTTGAAGCCTTACGATCTATGTGATGAGTTACTCTTCTCCCTTTTCCTCTCTCAAACACTACAAAATATTTTTAGCTATAAGACCTTGAAGCTCTCGACCTCCACTATTTTTATGCTTCTTTCTGAGATCTGAACATGTAAGGAGGTACCAAAAAACCATGTTTTATTTCTTTGGGTTAATGAACCAAGCTATTTCCTTTGTACATATGTATCTAAATATCATAAGTGTTGTCGCCAGTATCTTGTAAATCATTTGAGACACACCATTTTCGATGTGCCTGGGCACTAATATTGAAGCAATCCATGGCCATCTCTAGGAGATACAACATCTTTTGGAACCATTGTCAGGGAGCTTATTGAAGGATTATTTCCCTAGGATATGACAAGATGAAAAACTCTTTGAATAGGTGATAAAATTCTATTATGATTGCGTCCATATCACATTGGTGACTCTACACCCCTCTCATTATCACTGATAACCCTATTTTTTAAAAGGCCTCATACTCGCTCAGATACATCCAAGTAGAAAGTTCCATTTGTATCTAACCCTGAAAATTTGATTTTTAAGAAAGTCTAGAAAGAGAAAAATCCTACAGACTGTGCTACCATCTCACCAACCTTCAAAATTACCTCTTCCAGTTCTTAGCCTACCTCTTCTTAGTATTTAGGGCTTACTCCTAAGGCCCTGACATACCCCCCTTACCCTATAACCCTTGTTGTCTTAACTCCAGTCCCTTAAGAAAATTTGAATCTCGCTCCACTAGTCCATATGGCTCTCCTAGGATTTTGTCTCAATAAGTATGCACCTCTTGATCTACCCTAGCCTCTGAGCGCAATGCCCCACGACTACCTAAAGCGTCTTCCTAGGTACAATGGGGAGGATGGTAACATTGCACAAAGTCACATTGAAAGCTTTGGTGATTTTTCTGAGAACATGAATGTGGAATAGTTGGATGTGGTTATGAGACTGTTTTTACAATCCCTCGATGCAGAGGCTAGAAAATGGTATAAATCCCTGCCTAATGCCTCCATCCATACATGGGAGAAACTTGGAAACTCTTTCACCCATAAATGGGGAGAAAAGAGGAACCATGATTACCTCCTCACCGATTTCAATGTAATAAGGAAAAATTTGAATGAGGATACTGCAAAATTTATTAAAAGGTTCAATAAGAAGTTCAACAATCTGCTAGCTGACATAAAGCCTCACCCAGCTACAACTCATGTGGTTTTCTTGGGAGCCTTTGACTCTGATGTTGGTTTTACTCTAAGAGAAAGGAAATATACCACTCTGAACGAACCTCATATCGATGCCCTCAAAGTGGAAGCTAATCTAGCCTTGGCAGGTAAGTCGAGAGCAAAACAAGAACTTGTTGAACCCAAAAGAGGAAAAAACGAGGCATCCTCCTCTGGTTGATTTAGGGAATCTTCAGACACAAAGTGGGAGGATCTAAACAAAATCATCAAGATTTTATCACAAAAGGTTGGGAAGCTTGAAATCAAGAACAAGAACCTCTATAGGAAAAATGCTCAAGTTAACAACCTGGGCAATAACCAACAATATAGAAGGCCCCTACTATAAGTACTTCCAAGAGAAATAAGGAAGAAGCTGGATAAGATTCCTCAGCCCTCATACTTTTAATATAGTCTCGAAAAATAATCATCAGATACTCAGGAGATGTAGGACAATATATATGTTTGTTTTGTTGAAGAGGAACATGAGAAATTGGCTCACCAGGAGGCGAGTCATTATAGAGAAGCAACAACAGAGGAAGGAGATAAGGATTATTACTGTAGATAGTTTTTAGAGTTCATGCAAACATAACGACAATGTAAGTATAGTCTAATAGCTTCAAAGAGGAGGACAAGAAAACAAAAACGACAAGGGGAAGCTTCTCCCCAAGTGGTTCTTCCAGCCGTAGACAAAGGGAATGGTAAGCTACATTCTGACCCACCAAAGAAATGAGTCTCTACAAATAAAGAGAGCAATGGTCCTAAGGGACATATAGAAAAAGAGGCACATTCTCTACTGACAACTACTAGTAGGAAGGGAGAAGGGCAAAGCATGGAGATGCAGAAAAGGCCCAACATACGTTCAATCTCCAAAAGAAGCTAGAAAAGGTAAAACTCCTATTCCTTTGACTGATATTTTAAAGAAGCCTCATTACAAAGCTCAATTCTCCAAATTTTTGCACCAAATTGGCTCAACACCATCCCATGATAGTTTGAACCTCTAGGAAAAAAGGCCAATGGTTTTTTTTTTACTGCATGTGGAAGAGTTAGATCCCTCTACTACACCGTTTTATGTGACTTTGCTAATCCATGACCTTTTGCTACATAAATTCATGATTGATTCAGGAGCTTCACACAACCTTATGCCATTATTAGTAATGGAAAAGCTCGGTTTGGAGATCACTAGACCATACAAATACTTGTACTCCTTTGACTCTAAGAGAGTCAAGTGCTTAGGAATGATAAAGCATCTGGTGGTAAAATTTGCTTAGATCATGGTTAAAAGTGTGGTAATGGATATAGTGGTGGCTGATATACCTCCTCATTTTTCAATACTCTTATCTAGATCTTGGGGTTCCAAGGTGGGTGCCTCTATCAAGCTAGATCTTACTTATGCCACAATTCCCACTTTTCGAGGTGTGAAATTAAGGTTGTATAGAGAATCTCGGTTTGTGAAAAATGTGACCCCAGCTAAAGGCTCAGAGAACTCCCCTGTGCATGGGAAGGAAAGTGACATATCCTACCTATTCATGGAAGAGGGTGAGAACATTTTAGAAGAAGCATCAGTACACTTGAGAAGGTAGTTGAAATACCATCATTTAAATGAAAACGAGGTATGGAAGTTATACTTCGATGGAGAAAACTCAAAATATGGGAATGAAGCAGGAACATTGTTGGTATCTCCATAAGATAGCATGATACCCCTCTCTTTCAAGCTCGAATTTGAGGTGACCAACAATGTAGTGGAGTACAAAAGCATTTCTCCCTTGGTTAAAAACAACACAAAATATGAACATTGAATGCCTATCAATCTATGGAGATTTTGAGCTAGTTGTGAACCAGATCCAAGACCAATGCCAAGACAAACACCCTAAGATGAGGATGTACCAAAATGAATGTGGCACTTAATCAAAATTTATTCATAGCCTTTAACATCCAGTTTTTTCCTAGGGAATAAAACATTGGCTGACTCTCTTGTGGTAGCTATAATGTTATGCTCTTAACTTGCAAGACGATACAACAATACCAAATATGCAAAGCAATATACACAAAACATAGAATAATGAGAATTAACAACAACTATTTTATTATTCAAAAAGCAATGATCACTTGCCTCTTCAAGGGGGCAACCTCCAATAGAGCTGAGCTCAATTACAAATAATACATGATGCTCCTCGAGGGGAGTCTCTATCCTTTATATAGGATTCATACATGCAATACCATGTGGCAATACAATGGCCCATTTCCAACTAACTGTGGTCCCTTCATTAAATGTGGGTTAACCACTTACAATTATTAATATGGGCTTTATTGACTCTTTACTTAACTATAACTATGACTCGATCCTATTGCATAAATAAGGGGGTTAGAGTTGGACCCTAACATACCCTCCCCCAAAAGAATGGCCTTGTTCTCAAGGCTGAAGCTATAGAAAATATTGAAGGATAGTAGTTGGTTCTCAAGTTGCATCTTCTGGAGAGTTGTCTTTCCACTTGACGAGGACTTCCTTGATCGTGCGGCCATGGAGGTGCCATTATCGTGTGTCAAGAACCTGTTCAGGTTGGAGCCAGATTGACCCTTCTTCATCCACTTCAGGTAGACTGGTTATAATTCTGCAATGGTTCCCAATCAATTTCTTGATTCATGAGACATGGAAGACTGGATGGATTTTTGTAGTGGGTGGAAAAGCTAGCTTGTAGGTGACTTCTCCAATGCGCTGAAGTACTTCATATGGTCCATAGAAGTTTGGAGATAATTTATGACAAACCCTTGTCTTTAACCGATGTTTTCTTATATGGTTGTAGCCTTAGAAATACCTGATCGCCTTCCTAAAATTGGCATTCTGAGTGATGTTGATCTACCTGTTGCTTCACACGCTTTTGGGCTTGATGAAGATTCTCTCTAAGGTGTTCTAGCATGGTTGTGTGGTTATATAGGAGTTCATCGACTACTTGTACATTCGAGCATCCCTTGATATAAGAAGTAGGGGAAGGAGGGAGTTGACCATAAGCTACTTCATATGGAGTCATTTTGGTGGTGGCATGATAGTTGGAGTTATACCACCATTCGGCTAGAGGTAACCACTATACCCTGAGATGTTGCTTTTCTGACGTGAAACACCTAAGGTGGGTCTCCAGACATTTTTTGACTACTTCAGCTTGACCATCAGTTTGTGGATGATAGGAAGTACTAAGTTGTAATTGGGTACCTTGTAGCTAGAAGAGTTCCTGCCAAAAGTTACTGGTGAAGATTGGGTCTAGATCAGACACAATGGAAGTGGGCATGCTATGCAATTTGAAGATCCAATCCATGAAAGATTGAGCAACCAAAGTTGGTGTAAAAGGTTGGGTTAGGGCGCAAAAATGAGCATACTTAGAAAGTCTATCCACAACCACCATGATGACTGACTTGTTTCCTAACTTTGGAAGACCCGTAATGAAATCCATAGAAACCTGCATCCAGATTGAGGCCAGATGGGTAATGGCTATAATGTGCTTGGGGATTTGACTATTTCTCCTTTGTGGCACTGACAAACATCGCATTCAGCTACAAAAGTAAGAATTTCCTTTTTCATGCTTGTCCAAAAAAATGATCTTCAAGTGCAAGCATATGTCTTTTGAAAACCTGAATGTCCTGCAGTGGGAGATGAGTGCAACTCTGCCAAAATGCATCTTTTGAGGGTGGATGTTGGTGATATTATGACTTTATCCTTGTAGTGAAGAATCTCATCTTACCATGAGTAGCCCGCTATGGAATTTGGATCTGCCTGTAGTTGATTAATGAGTTGGGAGAGCCATGGATGTGAAAACCATTCCTTGCAATCCTTTTCAATCCATTCTGGAATGGGAAGGGAAATTATGAGTAGGGTACTTTCCTCCTCAAATTGCTAGGATAATGCATCTACTACAATATTTTCGCACCCTTTCTTGTAAATTATCTCATAATCATATCCCAGCATTTTGGCAAGCCATTTATTTTGTTGTGGTGAGGATAGGTGTTGCTCCAAAAAATATTTAAGGCTTTGATGGTTTGTACAGATTTGGAAATGTCGCCCCAATAAGTATGGTTGCTAGGTATCTACTGCATGTAAGACAACCATCATCTCCTTCTCATAGGTAGATTATCCCACATTATTCCCACTTAGTTGTTGTCTCATGAAGGCCAAGGGTCGACCTTGCTGCATTAAGATTACCCCAATACCCATACCAGAAGCATCCCATTCAATCACAAAAGATTTGGTGAAGTCGGGTAGTGCTAAGACTGGAGTGGATCACATGGCATGTCTGAGAGCTATAAAGGCCTGTTGTGATTCATCATTCTAGAGGAATGAATTTTTCTCGAGGAGTTGAGTGAGGGGCCTAGAAATGTGACCATAATTGTGGACAAATTTGCACCTATGAGACCCAAAAATCCTCTCAAGCTCTTCAAGGTCTTTGGTTGAGGCCAATCCTACATTGCCTAGATATTTTTGGGGTCCACCCTAACACCTTCACACCACAAAATATGGCCCAAATACTCAACATCGTCCATGCCAAAAGAGCACTTAGACATCTTCACAAATAATTTATGCTTGCGGAGCAGTAGCAAGAGAAAATCTACATGTTGAAGATGTGTGGCCTAGGTGCAAATGTAGATGAGGATGTCATCAAAGAAAACAAGGACAATTTTTCTAAGATATGGTTTGAGCGGGTGGTTCATAAGGCTATGAAAAGTGGATGGGGCATTACAAGGACCAAATGCCATGACTAGGAACTCATAATGGCCTTCATGAGTTTGGAAAGCAGTCTTTGGAATGTCTACTTCTTTCATGCGAATTTGATGATAGCCCAAGCGAAGGTTGAGCTTAGTAAAGAATTGAGCCCCATTTAGTTCATGCATCAAATCATCGACAATCGAGATGGGAAATTTATCTTTGAACATCAATTTATTGAGGGCCTTGAAGTCTAGACACATATGCCATTCCCCATATTTCTTGAGCACCATGACCACTGGCGATGAATAAGGACTAACACTGGGACGAATGATGCCTACTTCCATGAGTTCCTTGATGATTTTTTCAATTTCATTCTTTTGGGTGAACAGATATCTATATGGGTGCACATTTGGTGGTTGGGCCCCTATGACCAAAGTAATGCTATGATCATGTTCCCCTCTCGAGGGTGGAAGCTCGTGAGGCTTGCCAAAGACTGGCAGATGGTTGTTTAAGATCTGTTGCATATCAGGATGAATATGAAGAGAATTGGATTCGAAGGCCTGAATGGCATTAAATTGGGCTATAACTCCATGGTGGCCCTTTTTTACCAATTTTTCCATTCGATGAGAGCTGAAGATAGAGGAAGCTCCCACCTGGAGTCCACGGAGGCTATGTGTGTGGTTGTTTTGCTTAAATTTCATATATAACTCCTAGAAATCAATTGTGATTCGGCCAAGTGTGCGAAGCCCTTTAGCACCTAAGACAATGTTGCGCCCTCCCATGTGTATGGCAAACATGTGGGTCTTTAACTGAAAATCCCCCATTTGAAGTTTGACATTTTCACATCAGCCTTCACATTTCATTATCCCCCCATCAACAATTTGGACCTGGAAGTTTGAAACTGCTTAGACAAAACAATACATTGCTTCCGCAACTCTTTGATGGATAAAGTTATGTGTACTACAGTATCAATCAAGACTACTACTGGGCGATGCCTAATAAAACCTTTGATTTCGAGAGTTTGGGGAGAATAAATCCCTACCAGAGCATGCAGCATGATAACTGGTTCCTTAGGTACATTGTCCTATTGGTTGTCGTGTTATTCCTCCTCTAGTTCCTTAAGTGGTGAGGCTTCCTCCGATGAACTGTTGTCAGTAGCATCAATTTGAAAGAATTTCGGCTCCTTGCATTTATGCCCGAGGGAGTATTTCTCATCACAGTAGTAACACAATCCTTTCTTTCTTGTTTCTGCCATTTCTACTGGTGACACCTTTTGAACCTTGAGTGTTTGGGTAGTGCTTTGAGCCTAGGTGGGGCAACCCTTGGCTATGAAATTTTGGCGATTGGACTGGGCCACTAACGCACGTTCTACTTCACGAGCTATCCTACAAGCATGCAGGAATGGGATAGGGTGTTGCAGTTGTATGTGGGCTTGTATGGCTTCTTTGAGACCATTGAAAAAACATTCCACATAGAACTCATCATGTAGACGCCCTATGCAGAAAGCTAAGGCTTCAAAGGCTGTAATATATTCGTTCATTGTTCCTGTCTATCGGAGCTTAGTGAGAGGACCCAAAAAATTAGATTCATGGTCAAAGTTATCCACAAGAGCTTTTTTGAATGTTTTCCAAGTCAAGGGCCTTCCATAGCAACGTTGATGCCATTGCCACCATTACCATCTTTCATTGTCCAAGTACATGCTACCCACACTAAGCTAAGTTGCATCATCCATGATGTGATTTAGTGTGAAATATTACTCCATTTGTGCTATCCATGTGGTCAGGTGAGAGCCATCAAATTTATACATGTCCAGTTTGGGTGGCTGCGATTGGGATTGTTTGTGGGTGGCAAAGAGATGAAGATACTGGCTAGACTTGCCCTCAACGTTTTCATTACCAATATATGCCTCCACGCATTCCTCCGTCTTTCCCTTTGAGAGTGTTTCATTTAAGTTCTTCAACTGCAACAATACATCTTTCAATGTTGATTCAAGGTTGTCAATCCTCTCATTGGCCATAGCTTGAGCTCTAGTTTGTACCATGCACTGATCAGATGTACTTGAAATTTGGGACCGCCAAAAATTTTTGGCACTAAGAATTGAATGGTACCACCTTGCTCAACTCATCATCCTAATTCTTATGGGCTAAGTCTCAAATAAGCATCCTAGGTGGTCATAGACTCAAATCTTTTTTTTTTACTCTGAACAGAGTTTTACTCCTTGCTTAGGAATACTGCAGTGGTTGAATTCCAAAAAATTCAATGTTGCCCAAAGTCCTGTTAAAATCATGTGCAGGTATAGGAACCCACACAATTAGTCAGATCTAAATGGCAGGTCTTATTGTTGCAATGGCTATAGAGCCCAAACTGCTAGATCTAGATGGCAGATCTGGTGGATCTGATAGATTTGAATGGCTGATGTGATAGATCTGAACGGTGGAACTAATTGTTGTTGTTGTGACAATACCCCACCTGTGAGATCTAATCTGGAAAAGATGATGCGTGATCCAGAGATAAAGAAGGGAACTATGGTCTCCAGGAGTGTCAGGTGCTGCAGATCACAATATACATAAGGGTCTGACAGTAGTACTCAACCCAATCTTTCAGGGCACTAACCAAGCAAGATCAATTGTACCCTTAGCTGTACAACTTGACTACCCTATTGTATGTGTGAGTAATCTCCCTGAGTGATGTTCTTAGTGTACTATAGTAGCAATATGGCTGACAGTTTATCTATGGCGAGGTTTTAAGGGATCTAGGGGGCTTCCAATATACCCAGAGGGTACTTGGAAGACAGTCTGTGCACGGTTCTGTCTAATGTGCTATTATTCGAAGGGGTACCCACAGGGGTTACAAGCAAGTCCAATAAACATGAACACCTATTGCATTTCCTACGTGCATGCCTTCCCAAATCTATAGGTTTATGCGCTCAATGATAGATCCCATGGTTTAAACACACCGAAACATGTCTTTAGCCAAAAAACAAATTTGCTAAAAATTGGAGATCCCACTAGCCCTGGAAAGCGCTTTGATACCACTTGTTATGAAATTAACCTACAAGACGATACCAGAATACCAAACATGCGAAGAAATATACCCAAAACACAGAACAATGAGAATTAACAGCAAGTATTTTCTTATCCATAAAGCAATGTTCAGTTGCCTCTTCGAGGGGGCAACCTCCAATAGAGCTGAGCTTAATTACAAAATAAGACGCGATGCTCCTTGAGGGGAGTCTCTATCCTTTATATATGATTCATACATGCAAAACCATGGGGAAATACCATGGTACTTATTAATACCATCTATCTAATACCATGGCTCATTTGCAACTAACTGTGGTCGCTTCATTAAATGTGGGTTAACCACTTACAATTATTAATATGGGCTTTATTGACTCTTTACTTAACTATAACTATGAATCGATCCTATTACATCAATAAGGGGGTTAGGGTTGGACCCTAACATCCAAGCACTTTCAGACCCCCACATAATCCACTCCTTAGATATGAGATAGAAGTCCGACACAGGCCTTCAATACCTAATAATGTCAAACATTGGTAGGTATTTGAAGATGATGAGCAAGTAAAAATATTCATAGAATTTGTTGGGAGTTTTCTCACTGCACCATCGAGCAAGAAGAAGAAAAAGCACAATAAGAAGGCACTCCATGGAAAGACACAACATCTAGGGAAAAAAAAATTGCAACCAAAAGGGAACACCATCCCTCGTGGACTTCTTCCACTAGAAAGAATTTTCAATAAAGATGACATAATGTCCAAACCAATGGCCATAGAGAAGGATGAGCAAGTTGAAGACCGTAACATCAAATGAGAGGAGGAACCCCAGATTATCAGGCTATCCAAAGGAGTCCCCACAAAATAGAGATAGAGGTATTTAGATCTGTTCAAAATTTACAAAGATATATTTTCTTGGTCTGATGATGATTTGAAATCATTTTACACAAATACTATTGAACATAAGATTCCTCTGACGAGTTGGATAAAGCCATGTAAACAAAAAGTCTGAGAAGTAAATTGAATCCTACTCCACTCCATTGAAAAGGAGATAAGGAAGTTGTTGTAGGCCAAAATCATAGTCCCTCTAAAATAATATGAGTGGATGGATAATTTGGTCCCTGTTCGGAAGAAGAATGGAGAGACAAGACTGTGCATGGACTTCTAAAATTTAAACATCGCTTCCCTAAAAAACAACTACAATCTATCGATGATGGATAATATACTACAGAAGTTAGTGGGTGTAGCCAAAACGTCCATGATGGATGGATTCTAAGGATATAACCAACTAGCACTCCACCTTGATGACCAGAAAAAGATTGCTTTCACCACCCTGTGGGGGACTTTCATGTACACCTGCATGCCATTTGGGTTGATAAATGTAGGAGCCACATTCCAAAGAGTTATGAACATAGCTTTCATGGGTGAGAAAAATAAATTACTCGTAGCTTTCTTAGATAACATCATAGTCTTTTCTAAGACTGATGAAGAGCATATCCTCCATTCAAAGCTCATTTTCTAGAAGTGCAAAAGATACAACCTCTCTCTAAATCCAAAGAAGTCTTAATTCACCCTAACTAAGGGGATGCTACTTGGGCACATAGTAGCATAGGATGGAGTAAATATTGATCCTGAATGAGTCAAATCCATCAGCCTCATTCCCTTTCCGAGAAATGAGAAAGAAGTCCAATCCTTTTTGGGGAGGATAAATTTCTTAAGGTGATTCATACACAACTATACTAAGATAGTTAAAGGTATCACATATATTCTCAAGAAGGAGAATGAAGTTAAGTGGAGCTCCGTCCATCATGATTATTTCACTAGGATCAAGGAATCTTTGTATGAGGCCCCATTGCTAGTCAACCCCGATTATTCAGTGCCATTCTACATCTTTCCTTTCACCTTTCCACATATGATTATTGTTGTGTTGTTACAAAAAAATAAAGATGCTTACGAGAAGCCTACTTCCTTTTTTAGACAAGTCATGAGGGACACTGGGTTGAAGTATGATATATTGGAGAAATAGGTGTATGCACTGGTCAATGCTCTCAACCCATTTCGTATGTATATGTTGCAATCCAAAATCACGATGTTTGTCCTAATGACTATAGTCAAGGACATTCTAGTGCAGGGAGACAACGAAGGGAAGAGGGGTGGATGCATAGCTAAAATATAGGAATATCAAATGGAAATCGAGCCTACCAAGCTCATCAAAGGCCAGGTGTTTTCCAAGATTTTGTTTGAATCTAACTATCGAGCTCTAGGAATAAGCTTGATCATAGAGGAGGGTAGCCCAGAGGATGATCAAAGAAGAATAAAAAAGGTTCAGCAAAAGATCTATTCCAAATATGAGGGATCACCCAGGTATAATAACATTGTTCATTACCTCTTATTCCTAAGATTCTCATTGGGATTGGATATATCTATACATCGGCATCTGAGACTGCAGGCATAGAAACACATTATATCTAATGGACTACTCTATTGGAAGGACCTGGTGGGGGTTTTGCTACTATGTGTGGTTGAAGGAGAAACTTGTGAAGTGATTAAGGTTCTCCATGGGGAAATCTGTGGAGGACACTACAGTGGGAAGGAAACAACACATAAAATACTCAAGGTAGGATTTTACTAGCCCACATTATTTGAAGACGTTTATTTTCAAGTCAAATCATGCCAAAAATGCCAACTGATTGTTGAAAGACAGAAGTTTGCCTCTACCCCTGATTCTTGTGCATGTAGAGGAACCATTTAGATTGTTAGGATTTGACTTCATTGGAGAAATTAACCCACCTTCTAGAGACCAACACAAGTGGATTTTGATAGCCATTTACTATTTTACCAAGTGGATAGAGGTTATCCCAACTAGGGATGCTATTGATTCAGTGGTGATAAAATTCATGGAGGAGAACATACTGTCCCGCTTTGGGTGTCCTTTTAAAATCAATACTGATAATGCACAAGTCTTCAAATCTTCTAAGTTCACCAACTTTTTCCACAAATTTAACAACATTATTGGACACTCCACTATGTACTACACTTAATGGAATGGCTTGGTCAAGTCTTCTAATAAAACTGTGGTCAAAGTTCTAAAGAAGACCATCACTAAAAATCAAAGGAATTGGGACTCTCAACTAAAGTTTAATTTGTGGGTTGACCATGTCATACCCAAAAGATCCACTAGGAAATGTCCTTTTGAGCTAGTATATGGCAAGGTTGTTGTCTTCCCTATCTAGTTAGCAATTCAAGTAGTGAAGTTGCTGCAAGAAACTGATGAAGAGCCTAACACCTTGACTAGAAGAATACATCAACTGCTGGAGCTTCACAAGAACAGAGAGGAGGTGGTGACCAAACTGTCAAACTATCAAGAAAGGATGAAATATTTGGTTGACAAGAAGGCTAAGGAAAAACCTATTCAACAAGGAGATTTGGTGCTCAGACATGATGTGAGGTGAGAAGACAAAGGAAAGCATGGGAAATTTGATCCACTATGGTTAGGCCACTTCAAGATTGTAGAAGAGAGGGGAAACAACACTTACATGCTTGAAAAATTGGATGGTGAACTATTAGAACTTCTTGTAAATGGTCATTCCCTAAAATTTCATTTTCAAAATTAGAGATATATGTCTCTTTCTCATTGTAAATATCCGATGTTTATTGAAGTTGTTACTTCAATTTTTCAGTTTATTATCAAAAAGTCATTTCTACATAATTATATTTTACTTAAAATAACTCCATGTCCAATAGAAGGAAAGGCTATTGGTCTACAGGTCCTCAACACCTTGTTAGCAAGGCACTGTCCCCAATTCGAGCCAATGTTGTCACTCACTGCATTGTGGGCTTCAATTGGCCAAGGTTTCCCAAGAGCAGTGAAGTTTGAAACCTTTGTCCCAGGCCATAGAATTTATCAGATCGAAACCAAGACCACTCCATTGCGTAGATCTTAGAAAGAGCTTTCCAACGGTATATGGAAGTCCGAAAATGGACTCCTAGAGCAGAAGTTAAGACATTTTGAAGTCTACCTTGGAAAAGCCAAGCAAACCTAGGAAATGACTAAGTGTGGAGGAAAATAACAGTTGGAGGTCCCGAGGGCTGGTTGCAATTGCATATTAGCATCATTAGGTCCATGTGGGTTAGGAGCACTAGTTCTAGAAGGAAAAATGATCTTTCGATCGTTGATATCGCATATCGGATGTCAGTGGGTCAGGGCACAATTTGTATCGCATAATCAGTGTATCACATTCCCAAAAGTCCATTTTTCATGACATACTCCAAAACATGTAGGGGGACGATACTGCAATATTATGTTGCACTAGCTAGGAAGGGATGGAAAGCATTAACAACGAAAATCATGGGAAAATAAGGGTGATGCCTACCCTTTTCAATCCCCTCCATGTGGTGTAATCCCACATCCTGGCAACCCTGCATTACAACAATCCCACAATTTGGCATATTGGCGGGATCTAAAAATTCTAAAGACCTGTAAACTATTGATTTGCAATTTTTGTGTAACATCATTGGTGGGCTGAGAAAATAGTTTAAAAGGGAAAAGCCTGAGAAAATGAGGGTCATCCGCCCCTTTCTCTCTCTTCCACATGGCATCGGTGATTGGCGATTGGAGGAGGTTGTAGTCACAAATTGTTGAAAATTACCAATCTTGCGATAAAATGAGAAATCACCAGGGGAGGGTCGAAAAGGTCTAACATAGGAGAGGTCAACAAAACAAGGATGGGTGGACCCTCTTTCTCTCTCATCCAAGGGGCACATGTCACACTACTTGTAGGTATTGCATCTTTCATCTCAGCGATCCCGCAGTCACAACAAACTCCAAAACCTTGCGGGGTGCTCATATTGCAATGTAGAGCCAAATTTCCATGGAGGTGATGATTCTAAAATACAAAGGAAATGCACGTAAAACAAGGTTGGGTAGGCCCTTTTCTCTCTCCTCAAGGGGACCATGTGATAGTCTCTAATTGGTCGTTTGAGATGATAGGGTAGATGACGTTAGCAATAGCATTGCAGTACAGTTCATGACATGGTAGAGGACATGTGTCACCCAATTTTAGTATTTTTAGGGGTGACATGGGGCCATTTCTAGGTGTCACATCTCACCAATCATAGGGTGACACATGGGAGTGATGACATCACCCCACAGACTCACGATCACAGTGGTTAAAGGATGAAAGCTTAAGATATTGGCACAATGTGATTGTGATATGCAGGACTTCCCTTCCACATGCGATAAAGTATTAGGGTAGGGTTTATAAGGACCTTGTGTCTGGACTATCAACCCACTCCATAGAAAAGTGTAAGGGGTATTCTCCTCTACCATGTGATTGTGATATACGAGCGCTGCCCCCGGATGTAATAAAATATTGAGGTAGGATATGCAGGGAGCTCGTGTCCAGACTATCGGCCTGCACCAAGGGAAAAGCGTAGAGTAGGGTAAAACAATGTTGAAGAATCGATATGCAGGAGAATTCGATAATAAAGGAAAAGGCCTCGAGACACGGGTTTGAGGAACTTGGCGCCTGTGGGCTTAGCCCATTGTCACAGTTATCATTCATATGAGGAAAGGTACAAGAAGGGCTACGATAAGGGGGGACAAAGGGGAAATCAAAGAAAATGCTTTTTTTTAGATGTTTTAAAGGAAAAATCCCACACTCACATGACTATGTTGTTTCCATGGAATGTAGCTCACCCACCATGTTAAGGCAATGGTTGTGAAGTATAGAGGTTTAATGGGTAGATGGGCTGACAGCTAGGAGACTTTAAGGGAGCATGGTGCAGTGATGGAGTAGTACACAAGATTTAGGAGGATTAATGCTTTAGTATGGAGCCTCATCCCTCTACAAAATAAAGGACTCCAAAGGTAAGTGCTTTCAGTTGACCCAACCGCCACTTCACAAGACAAGGCATCTTAGTAGTATAGGAAAAAGTGATGGGGGAAATTGAGCAACACAAGAGGCCATACCATGAACAAATTACATCCTGAAGCCTATGCAATTATAGGATGGGCACACAGACTTTCATTTACTATTTTTTCTAGTTATTTACTTAGTTTTGTCCTATAATATGCCTTCTTTCCAATGAGGCATTCAATTTTGTAATATATTTTTGAGCCACAGAGCGAGTTAGGACTAATAGACCTAGTCGACTTTACAGCTGAGTCTAGGGATAGGTATTTTTGTTGTAATGTAGCTTCTTCCTCCCTTATGATAAATAGGAGAAATAAAGACTTAGTTCAGGTTCAGAAATTCTATAGAAAACACTACATGTTATATTTTTAGACTATATCTCTTTTGTAATAGAAATCCTTTCAGAATATCAGGAAAACAATGTTGATTCCCTCTTCAAAGGATTACAATATGTCTTCGCCTTTGTTTAACTATTTTTTATGTCCAACCTTCTTCCTTGAATTCATGTAATTATTGATGCTATATGTGTTTCAAGCTCCTTCATAGATTCATTAGTATCTTTATGATAATGCAAATTCTAGTGACAGTTTCAAATATTAATTTTTCTAAACATTGTTTATGTATTCATGTGAGGAACATTTAGATTATATCTTTAAATTTGCAACACATGAATCATAGCTCTCATCTCCCATTTCATTCATTATTTCTACTTGTAGCCCAAATAAGCATAAAAATCTGTAAGGTCTCAAGCTCCGTGTGTTAAATATAGAATCCTTGAAGCCTTACACTCTATATGATGAGTTACTCTTCTCCCTTTTCCTCTCTCACACACTCTACAAAAGATTATTCACTGTAAGACCTTGAAGCTCTCAGCCTCCACTATTTTTATGCTTATTTCTGAGATATGAACGTGTGAAGAAGTACCAGAAATCTATGTTTTATTTCTTTGGATCAATGAACCAATCTATTTCCTATGTACATATGTATTTATAGATCATATGTGTTATCTCTAGTATCCTGTAAATCATTTGAGGCACACCATTTTAGATGTGACGAGGCATTGGTCATGAAGAAATCCAAGGGTGTGTCTGGGAGATACAACAGAGAGAAAGGCCTTTAGATACAGATAAAAAGGAGAATTTCGGACCACCTAAGAGGTTCAATGCATCAGAAAAAGGATAAGGACACCGATTTGAGGAACATAATAAGGAGCCTGTGCAGTGTTGGACTTGTGGAGGAGATCATCGTAGAAGAGAAAATAAAGAGTACTAGAGTGGTGCGCCTCAGATATACAGTGCGCAAGAGTCACAAATTGTTGGGGATTATGGGTAGTGTATTCTGCGTATCTATGTAGTATTAGATAATAAAGAGGAAGATAATCATACATCTATCGTTGAGATGGATGGTAAGCTTTGTGATCAATTTATTTCTATTTTGATTGAACTTGGATCTAATTATAGCTATGTTAATCCTAACTTGGTGGAAAAGTGTGATTTGAGTAAGTAATTTCATGTAGAATCTTCATTAGTATAGTTGGTTTCAGCTGCAAAGAAACTAATTCATCATTGGGTAAGAGCTTGTGCATTTGATTTGAATGGTATGCCCACCACAACACCTTTGAATGTATTACCATTGGGTTCATATAGTATGTTGTTGGGCATGGACTTGTTGTATCTTCATAGAACTAAGGTAGACTGTTATGATAAAACCATTGAGTATGTTCAAGACAATGGAGAACTAAGATTCTTACAAGGTAACAAGAAATCTACATCAGTTAGGATGGTGACAGTTATGCGAGCAAAGCATAGTCATAGAAAAGGGTGTAATTTATTTTTACTGCACATTTCTAGTTATAAAGGTAAGGAAGTTGAGGAGATATATGTGTTGAGTAGGTACCCATTTTTACAACAGTTCAAGGATGTACTTCCTAAGGCCATTACAGAGTTTCCACTCCCACAGAGGTATACTTTCCTATTGAGTTAGTGCCAAGGGTATCTCCAACATCAAAACCACCTTATAGGATGAGCACACCTGAGTTGGTTGAGTTAAAGTTGCAACTAAAGGAAATGTTGGACACGGGGTACACTAGGAAAAGTGTATTACTATGGCACGCATCAGTGTTATTTGTGAAGAATAAAGATGGAACAATTAGATTATACATTGACTACATGCAATTGAACAAAGTGACCATCAATGATAAGTATCCATTACCAAGGATTGATGACTTGTTTTATTACATGAAGGGAGCATCAGAGTTTTCGAATATTGATATGAGATCCAAATACCATCAGATATGCATCAAAGAGGAGGACATTTACAAAACTGCATGCAGGACCAACTATGGGCATTATGAGTTTGTTTTAGTTCCATTTGGCCTACCTAATGCTCCAATTACATTTATGTGTTTGATGAATAGTGTGTTTCATCATATTTGGATAAGTTTATTGTCATGTTCATTGATGATACATTGTTATATTCTAAAAATGAGGAACAACATGTCGAACATTTAGCAACAGTGTTGAGGATGTTGATAGAGAATCAGTTGTATGCTAAGCTCAATAAGTGTAGTTTATTTAAGCCTAAGGCACACTACCTGGAGCATGTTGTATACAAGGAGGGAATTGTAGTAGATCAAGAGAATATAAGAGCCATCATGGAGTGGATAACTGCTAAGAATGTAAATGAGGTTATATCTTTCATGGGTTTCACAGGCTACTATAGCGTTCATCAGGAACTTCTCACAGATTGCTTATCCTATCCCATCATTGGAGAGGAAAGGTAAGAAGTTCAAATGGACTAAGGAGTGTGAGGCTAGCTTTGAGAAACTTAAGCAGTTGTTGACACATGCATCAATCCTACAAATTACAGATTCAAACAAAGCGTTTGTAGTGTGCATATATGCTTGCAAGAGAGGACTTGGTGGAGTCCTTATGTAGGATGGAGAGGTGGTATGTCATGAGTCCTAGAAACTAAGAAGGCATGAGAAGAACTATCCCATGCATGATTTGTAGTTAGTAGAAATCATACATGCATTGAATATGTGGAGACACTATCTTCTTGGTAGGTTATTTGTACTTATGAGTGATCATATTGGATTGAGGTATTTGTTTGATCAATCGAATCTGAACTCCATGCAGGCTAGATGGTTGGCCATGATCAGTGAGTTTGATTTTGAGATCTGATATATCAAATATAAAGAAAAAAGTGGTCGATGCTCTTAGTAGGTGGGTATAGCTAAATCAGTTAGTAGCTATGAGCTCCTATGGGAAAAATTTACAACATAGGATCTTGTGAGCAAGTCAACAACATATCATATATATATATATATATATATATATATATATATATATATATATATATATATATATATATTATGCACATGTTGCAACAGAGCACAGGTACAAGTACAAGTACATGTACAGGTGATGGTGTAGGTACAGTTGTAGGTGCATAGGATATGGAATTATTGTCTTACAGAAGATGGATTGGTTAAGTTTTGAGACAGGAGATATGTACCAAATAGCAGTGAGCTCAAGAAGCTGATCCTGAGGGAGTTTCATGGAAAACCATATTTGGATCACCCAAGGTATCAAAATACATTGAAAACAGTGAAGAAATATTATTATTGGTTGAATTTGAAGAGGGATATAGTAGATTTTGTGGCTATATGGTTTGATTGTTAGTGAGGGAAAGCAGAATTTAAGAATCCAGGTTGACTACTACAGCTGAATGTGATTCCATAATGGAAATGGGAGGTTATTTCCATGGATTTCATCATTGATTTTCCAAAGACAGTGAGACAACATGATACCATTATGGTTATTGTGGATAGGTTGATTAAGGTTGCACACCTCATTTCGGTTAAGTCTACATTCCCAGCTAATGATGCGGCATAGGTATTCATCAAAGATGTGGTCAGATTCCATGATGTTCCAAAGAATATTATGTTAGATAGGGATGTGAATTTCACTTCTATGTTTTGCAAGGAGTTGTTTACAGGTTTTGTCGTAGAGTCGGCCTTCAGTACAACTTATCATCCACAGAAATATGGATAGACAAAGAGGGTGAACATGATATTGGAGGACATAATGAGGTTGTACTTGATGCATCAGCAACAAAAATTGGAAGAGTATCTCCCCTTGGTAGAGTTTGTGTGCAACAATGGGTATCGACAATCATTAAGAATGAGTCCTTTTGAGGCATTGTATAAGAAAAGTTCCAACTCTAGCATCAGTTGGAGTGCTCCAGTTAACAAGTATTGATTAAACAAGATATGTTGGTAGCCATGAAATAGGAAATGCAAGTGATCAATAAGAATCTAAAGGTAGCACAAGATAGGTAGAAGAGCTATGCAGATCAGAACAAGTTGTTAAAGGAGTTCCAAGTTGGGGAACAAGTGTACTTGTTCATCAAACTGATTAAGAGACCCATGCAGATTAGATCATGTGCCACGTTGGCACCATAGTTTCGTGGACCCTTTAGTATCATTGAGAGGATTAGGCCAATAGGCTATCGAATTTCACTTCGTCTCACAATGAAATTCTATAATGTATTCCATGTATCTTTTCTTTAGATGTATTTTAAGGATGTTGATAATGAGAGTGACTAGTTTGTATTGGAGGTGGAACTAGATGGAGAATTCCAGTTGGAGCCTTAGTGTATATTAAAGAAAAAGGAACTCATGCTTCGGAACCAAGAAATCGAGCAAGTTAAGATGCAGTAGAAGAAATTTGGGCCTAATGAAGCTACATGGAAGATGGCGGATCAGAAGCGGGCTATGTATCCTTCCTTGTTTTTGGTTGAGGCAAAGCCATTTTAGATTGGTGTTTTGGTATATTCTTTTGTATGTTCTCGTATATATTTGATGATTTTGGTTTATGTACATATGTATATGGACGTAAATACTACCATGAGTTCTGTTATAAAGCTGCAATATAGGTTATGTTGTTATGATGTCATGTTATTATGTTTTTATGAGTGGTTTTCTTTCAGCAGGGTTATCATTGTAAATATTCTATCTACCTAAGTTATAAAGCTCCATCGACAATATATATTTTTCTTGTAATAGTCTTTTGGTGATAGGTGTTGTTCAACATCGAGGATGGTGCTCTACCAAGGGGGAGGGTTTTGTAACATCCCTAGTGAAAATTCCATGTAATAAAAGTAAATAAAGGAAACATAATGACCATAGATGATGGGACAGTTATTCCAAGTTGAAATTTGGGTAGAAGGGGATCAATTGTGATTTTTTATGGCTAAGGAAATTGGCAAAGGCAATGACTAAGGCTTTTGAAAGGAAAAATGGGATTTTTGGCACAATTATTTATGAAAATAATGGAACTTTGGAGAAAAGGGAGGTGAAAGGTCACATGTTGCATGTGAGGAGGAAAATAATGGAAAATGAAGAAATTGGAAGCCTAATTCATAAAAAGGCTTCTGAGGATCAATTGGTAACCTTTTTTTAGTTCAATTTTGGAGCCCTCTCATTACTCTCTCTCTCTCATACTCTTGGAGACTTAGAGTGTTCTTGGAGCACTCTTGGTGGGTGTGGCATACATGGATTTTTGGAGAAAGAAGGCAAAGGAAGAGCATGAAACTGGAAGAAGGCATAAAGATCAATGGCTACATCAATTTTTCTTGCAGGTACCAAGTTGCATGTATGTTTTCTTCACTAGTTTTGGCATGCATGACACATGCATGTGATTTCTTGGTTGTGATCTGTCATTGTCATGGAGGATTGCCTGGATTGGTAGTGGATTGCCTAGCCTTGCCATTTCCTGGATAGCCATGGTGATTGTGGGTTTACTTCCATTATTTTTTTTTGGTTGTTTCTCATATTTCTTTATCTTGGGTTGAGTTACTAGTTCCTAGAGCCTTGGTTGGGAAAACGCCCAGGAGACGTGGAAGAACTTGAGTTGAGTTACTAGTCTCGTAGCCTTGGTTGGACAAATTCTTTGGAGCCCTTATTAGGTTTAGTTTCTAGTCTTGGAGCCTTGGTTGCACAGATTCTCTAGAGCTTGGCGGTAGTTGTGGGTTCAGTTACTAGTCTTGGATGCTTTGTTGGAACAAACGTTATGGAGCCCTGGATGGTTGGGATAGAGAGTGATATGATGCTGGTTTTGTGATGTCCAATCATGACGTGGAACCATTGTTGGATGGGTTGTGGTGGATGACCTCTGCAAGCCCTGGATAGTTTTTGATTGATGTGTTCTATGAGATCCCACATTCATGCTTCAAATGTGGCATGGGGGTGAATGAATTAATAGAGATTTGGCTCAGCCATTCTATGGTCGGGTGGAATGTGGAAGTCCCATCACGCGTTTTCATTTTGCACCATTAATGAAATGTTATTTCTCATCATATTTCTATGAGTATTATGGTGGATTATATGTGGTGTATATGGTTGTGGTTTCATTGATATTTTTGTCCCTATTATGCTGGTTATGTATATGTTTTATGATAGTAGCCATATGTGGCTCATCCTATTTTTGCTTGTAATTGAATGATCAATGTATCTATTACCTAATGGATGGAATGACATTTATGTGTTGAGGCATCAATGGTTCATAGCGATTCTCATCTAAGTATGAGACGCCTATTGCAAGAATGGTTAATTACACCTATAGATTACACATTTATAATATGTTTGATGAAATGACAGTCGTGGCTAGTATGGGTCTAGTCAAGGTCTTGGACAATAATTTTATTTACTACTATCATTTTCATATTATTTTACTGATCTGAAGAGATGGTTCAATTCTAGGTAGTGACTTGGGATCTGGGCCTAAAAAAGTGGCTCAAATCCCAGAGTCATTGGCACATCACTAATACTTTTTGTCTCTGGTCACTAGTAGACAAGTTTGTGAGAGTGAATTTAGGTTTCTGGTCACCCTCATGCCTATAAAATGGGAGTGACATAGGCTTAATTTGTTGAAAAGTCAAGTTGGACACCAAGGTAAGTTATCTAAATTATTGGATTGGTTCCTCAGGGTCCTGTAGCTGATGATTAATGTATGTATGGTGTGTTTTTGTCGGTTCCACTTCCTTAATGTGACTTACGATGTTGAATCATATCATAGTGGCCTCTCGTCGCATGTTTACCCGGAATGGCTAATTGCTTGGGTACATGTGGGAGGATGGTGTTACACTCGTGCTGAGAAAAACATGTTTTTTTTTCAAAATTCATTTTCACTTGCTCACAAAACATGTTTGAAGTTGACTGGTCAAAACTGCAATGTTATTCCGTTGATGTATTGCTAGAGGTCCACAAGTGTGATATGGGTGAAATTTTACGAATACAAATCCATATTGGAGCTTCTAGAAACCAATTCCAAGTGTTGTATTTCCTTCTAGGGTAGTGCTACTGTCGGCATTATGGCTAAAGTGTTGTCCTTGATGGCAACCCATACAGGTGATGGATCATTGTACAACAGGTCAGTAGCAGAGATTGATGATTAGCTCTCAAATATTGAAGAAAATAAGGAGTACGCATGCACACCATACAAAAGGTGCAAACATGCAGGCATGTATTATATAAAGTGCGTACATACCCACAGGTTACCCGTTCATGAGGTTCGCACCCCCAGTGCACACACTTCAAGGCAGTAAAGCGCGCTCTCGTGGGGTTTCTTATGTTTGGCCCGTGGTATTTAGCCCACCATTCTTGATTCTATGGTTTTGGCCTGTGGTATTTTTTTATATTATTATTATCGAGCCCCATGTTTTTGGGTCCCTAGTATTGGGTATCTATGGTATTGATCCATGATTTGAGGAAGAGATTGCCTATATAAAGCAAAGGAGATCATTTGGCTAGACACTTGTGAAATTAGAAGATCGGAAGAGAAGCTAGATCTGAAATTCTAGTGATGGGTTTGTGAGAGATAGCTAAAGGAGAAACATGAGAATTACAAGACGGATCTACTAATGGGTTGATATCTCCTCGGCGCATGTTCAGATCTGTAGATCTGACAGTCTGGGTTATTCTTGAGGTCATAAGATTATCTATACCTGCAGGTACGCAAGTACAGTGAAAGAAAAGTGCGTAGGTACGCAGGCCCAGAAGCATCGCAAGTGCGTAGATACGCAGGCCCAGAAGCGCTGCAGATGCGGAGGTGCGCGACACCACAGAAGACGCAGGTCCGGAGGTCCGCGGCGCCACAAGAGGCGCAGGTGAGGAGGTGCGCGGCACCACAGGAGGCACAGTTGCAGAGGTGCGCGGCGCCACAGGAGGCGCAGGTGCGGAGATGCGCAGCGCCACAGGTGGCGCAGCTGCGGAGGTTCGCGGCGCCACAGGAGGCGCAGGTGCAGAGGTCCGCGGTGCCACAGGAGGCGTAGCTACGGTGGTGCACGACGCCACAAGAGGCGCATCTGCGGAGGTGCACGGCGCCACAGAAGGCGCAGCTGCAGAGGTGCGCGGCGCCACAGAAGGCGCAGGTGCGGAGATCCGCAAGCTCGGAGCAAGTGGAAGTGCGGATATCCGCAGATCTACACCAATGAAGTTGTGGTCCCTGCTTGAAATTTGTTTTAACTATTCTGTAGGGTTTTGGGTGCATAACTAATGTTGGGTTACTGGTATTGAGTTCAGATAGCAGCATGATTAATGACTTATCTTTATGTACTAGATCTGGTTGATAACTCTCATTGTATGTGTATGGATCTGGTGATTGGATGATTGAGAAGATCGTTTGATTATGGGCTTCAATGTTGTAGTTGGGTCTAGTCTGAAAGTTGATGAAACGTGGTACCTAGAGGAGAGAAGATTGTAGGTCAGCACCTACGTATTAGTATCTAAGCTAGTACAAGAGCTAAAGGAAATCTTTGGAGCATTGTAGCAGGTAGCAGCCTGCGTACTAGTAAATGGATCGGCTAGTACAAGAGCAAAGGGGGTTGTAGCTCCCATACTGGTATAAGACTACACCAGTGCAAATGTTGTAAAAGGATTTTCTTATTAAGAAGAAGATTGAGATGACTTGCAGCAGGTGGTTTTCTCCCGCATTGGGTTTCCACCTTATATCATGGTGTTCATGTGTGTGCCTTATGTGTGATGATCTATTTTATGTCACTGCATCTGTTAACTGATAATATGGTTGATAATGTTCTAATGCACTCATTGAAGATCAATTAACTTAATCATAAGAAGTTGTGGAAGTAGCATATATGAATCTGATTTGGAAATGAAAAACGTTTTATTAATGTGATAATACTGATTCACCCCCCCCTCTCAGTATTATTTCCAACAATTGGTATCAGAGCAGGTCCTTTGGTAGAAGCTTGATTGCTTGAGGGAGATCCGTGGAACAATGGGAAAGAAGCTTAACAAGAAATCACCGAAGAAGAAGAAGACATCGCAGAAGGACTATGAAATTGGAAGAATCAATTGGGGATTATGCATAAGAAGCTCTTCAGATTCAGAATCATTTCGGAATGGAGATGTACTATCATGTATGAATTTTTTATCCTCTGATGTTCCAGTTATCTTTCCATATGAAAGAGATGAAAGTGATAGCGAAACAACTGAACTTGCTCTTATGGGTGAACAAGAAAGATATCAAATAGAGGCAGAACTTAAAAGGCTTTCAGACATAATCAGAGATCAACAAGATCTATTATACAAAAGGGAATGTGACTTCAAAGAAGAGGCTACCAAATTAAAATCCCAATTAGAAGAAGGAAACAAGGTAAGGGAGTTATTCAAGGTCAAATATCAAAAGTTGCTAAAAGCTCAGCTAGAACATGGAAACAAGGTAAGGAAGTTGCAGGATGAAGTAACATCATTGAGAGAAGAAGTCAATGAAAAGAACACAAATCTCAGAGATAGATCCAGTGATTATGAAAGTATTGAAGCTATGACCCTCTCACTAAAGGAAGAACTTGAAGAAGCCAAGAAGCAGAATAAAGATCTACTCCAAGCTATTGAAAACCAGGAAAACGAAGTCATCAGTTTAAAAGAACAGCTGGAATGTGTCTCCAGAGTTCGTCAAATGCTGCAAGATGTGAATGAAGAACAAGGAATGGAGATTCTCAATCTAAGACATCAATTGGAAGAAGAAAGAAATGTTGAAGAGAACGTGAAGAAGCAGTATCTTGAAAAGGAAGAGAAACATCAAGTTGAGGTAAATATCTTGAAAGGTAAATTAGAAGAA
>APFE031448784.1:211672-225968 GCA_000404065.3 Pinus taeda | reverse complement strand
TTGCCATCAAGTCCAAAGGGGGAGATTGTTGGCATTATGGCTAAAGTGTTGTCCTTGATGGCAACCCATACAGGTGATGGATCACTGTACAACAGGTCAGTAGCAGAGATTGATGACCAGCTCTCAAATATTGAAGAAAATAAGGAGTACGTAGGCACACCATACAAAAGGTGCGGACAAGCAGGCATGTCTTATATAAAGTGCGTACATACCGCAAGTTACCCATTCATGAGGTGCGTATCCCTAGTGCACACACTTCAAGGCAGTAAAGCATGCTCTCGTGGGGTTTCTTATGTTTGGCCTGTGGTATTTAGCCCACCATTCCTGATTCTATGGTTTTGGCCCACGGTATTGTTTTATATTATTATTATTGAGCCCCATGTTTTTGGGTCCCTAGTATTGGGTATGTATGGTATTGATCCATGGTTTGAGGAAGAGATTGCCTATATAAAGCAAAGGAGATCATTTGGCTAGACACTTGTCAAATTAGAAGATCGGAAGAGAAGCTAGATCTAAAATTCTGGTGATGGGTTTGTGAGAGATAGCTCAAGGAGAAACATGAGAATTACAAGACGGATCTACTAATGGGTTGATATCTCCTCGACGCATGTTCATATCTGTAGATCTGACATTCTGGGTTCTTCTTGAAGTCATAAGATTATCTATACCCGCAAGTACAGAAGTACAGTGAAATAAAAGTGCGTAGGTACGCAGGCCTAGAACCGTCGCAAGTGCACAGATACACAGGCCCAGAAGCACTGCAGCTACGGAGGTGTGTGGCGCCACAGAAGGCGCAGGTGCGGAGGTCCGTGGTGCCACAAGAGGCGCAGGTGTGGAGGTCCGCGACGCCACAGGAGGCGCAGCTGTGGAGGTGCGCGGTACCACAGGAGGCGCAAGTGCGGAGGTGCGCGGCGCCACAGGAGGCGCAGCTACAGAGGTCCGTGACGCCACAGGAGGTGCAGGTGTAGAGGCCCGTGACACCACAGGAGGCGCAGCTGTGGTGGTGCGCTGTGCCACAGGAAGCGCAGCTGCAGAGGTGCGCGACGCCACAGAAGGCGCATCTGCGGAGGTGCACGGCGCCACAGAAGGCACAGGTGCGGAGATCCGCAGGCTCGGAGCGAGTGGAAGTGCGGATATCCGCAGATCTACACCAGCGAAGTTATGGTCCTTGCTTGAAATTTGTTTTAAGTATTCTGCAGTGTTTTGGGTGCATAACTGATGTTTGGCTACTGGTATTGAGTTCAGATAGTAGCATTATTAATGACTTATCTTTATGTACTAGATCTGGTTGATAACTCTCATTGTATGTGTATGGATCTGGTGATTGGATGATTCAGAAGATTGTTTGATTATGGGCTTCAATTTTGTTGTTGGGTCCAGTCTGAATATTGATGAAACGTGGTACCTGGAGGAGAGAAGAATGTAGGTCAGCACCTACGTACTAGTATCGATGCTAGTACAAGAGCTAAAGGAAATCTTTGGAGCATTGTAGCAGGTAGCAGCCTGCGTACTAGTAAATGGATCAGCTAGTACAAGAGCAAAGGGGGTTGTAGCTCTCGTACTAGTATAAGACTGCACCAGTACAAATTTTGTAAAAGGATTTTCTTATTAAGAAGAAGATTGAGATGACTTGCAGCAGGTGGTTTTCTCCCGCATTGGGTTTCCACCTTATATCATGGTGTTCATGTGTGTCCCTTATGTGTGATGATCTATTTTATGTCACTGCATCTGTTAACTGATAATATGGTTGATAATGTTCTAATGAACTCATTGAAGATCAATTAACTTAATCATAAGAAGTTTTGGAAGTAGCATATATGAATCTGATTATGGAAATGAAAAAGTTTTATTAATGTGATAATACTGATTCACCCCCCCTCTCAGTATTATTTCCAACAGCTACTTCCTCAACCATGGAGATAGCTACCAAAACTTGACTAAACTACAGAAACTTAAATTGGCCAAACTATAATTAGTAAAACCAAGAAAAATTCTTCTTAATTCATTAAAAAAAATGGAAACAATAATAATAAACCATGTAAACATGTATGTAGGAATTTGGTTCGTTTATGGAGAAATATGGTTAAAAATGTTGACAATGGGTGAATGGAATGATGTGAAAACGAATGGTTTCATCAACAAAATCATTATAGGTTGGAGGCCCAACATTCCCCCATACCGGAGATTTTGCATGTCCTCATGTGAAAAAGTATTTTTCATAATCCAAACGGTTGTGAGTGTTCCTCTATTTTTTCATTTCAACTAAATCATTGACAAAAGATATAAGAGACCAATATTGACCATCTATCTCAATAAGATGCACTTTCTTTCTCTTTGTTTTTCAAAATTATAGATATTGTACCACAACTCTTTGTTTGTGAATTTTCTTGTTGTGTCATTAGACTAACAAACAAGAGTTACTGATCCGCTTTTGAAAGTCAAACAACTTGAGGTATTCACATACAAGGCTGTTGATGGATGTTATAGAGGTAGAAGTGATGTTTGTTGATTTAATCTTTTCTTAATAAAAACAACCCTTCATTATTTATGATATGAAACATGTGTGAAAGGAAAGGATGCCCACATAGTAGCATATTCAAGTAATTGTCACTATTTTGAAGCCTTTGTACATAATTTAGTGCTCCATGAACTTTTTTATTGTGTGTTACGAACATGTACTATGATGGTTCATTAAGGAAAGAATATCCATATTTTGAATTAGTCTCATATGAAGGCTAAAAATGTCAAATTGTCCATCAAGGAAGTATGAATCAATTTGTATTGCAGAAACAAGAGAAATTTTAACGAAAGAATGGCAAGAGACAACATTATTACTAGGGAAAACATAGGAACTTACTAAAGAAAATATTATGCAATCCTGGTAGGGACTTCAACCATAACAAGGTTTGTAGAGTATCCAATAAGATAGGAGGAACTGAAATATTTATGTGAAATTGGTTATGCATGAAAAGTAGAATATGAATGAAGGGTTGAAAAAATGGTTGGAATAATGTGGATAGGATAGGGTGAAATACATAGATCACATGTTTTACAATAGCTTTCTTATTACAATTTCCAATTTTTTTAACAAATTAAAAAGTTTCAAGCTAGTTTTACCTCAAGTTTTCTTGTTGGAATTGAAGAAGAGAACACGATCTAATTACTGATTTGATGTTGATTTGTCTTAGGTACTCTACTTCATGACGTGTTTACCATTACTTTGACCTTTCCTCATAGAATGTATCTTTTTCATGTAGCATACTTGTTTTTCCAATTTCTCTCAAATGGTAAAGAAAATTATTTTGAAATTTTTTGAGATTGTTACCATTAATATTATCCATATTCCCACAAAAAATATTTTCCAATGGGTGTACAAATCTCGAGAAAAATCAGAAATGGTTGTAGATGACGTTGACCAATTTCTTGAAACATACACTCGAATTTCTTGAAATTTTGTGTATTTATTTAACCTACCATGATTGATTTACTCTAAACATTTTAGGACCAATGGATGCACGGATTGCAAGATATGGTCAAATTAATTTCTACCTTGTTTCACCATTGACACTGCCTAATGTTGTAACAAAAACATATGCCACGAAGTCATTTAAAGGAAAAATTAAGTGCTTGAAAAGAGAAAAAGTGTATTTTTATGTTTTTTACCACCACATGCCTTAAAAATCCAGTTTTGATGATGAAAAGGAGTAGTTGTGTAAAAATAGCAATTTTTGTCTTGATGTGCACACTGGTGAGAAATGAAAAGTATGCCTTAAAAACCCACTTGAAATGCCCTTCAATTTTTTATTTATTTTTATTAATTCTATCAGCGTTTTACTCAATTTATCATATTTTGAGAACACCTAATATCTCAGAATGTTTTATTTTAGCTCCAATATCTTGCAATATTTGTGCCAAAACTATAGTCGAACAAGATGCTACAACAAAAATAATAGGTTTCTATAACAATAGCTCCAAAAATGAAACTTTTTGTGGCTATTGCAAAAAATGTCAATTTTCATGCCTATGTATATTCTTGTTCTGAAATTTTCTTTCTATGAGTCTGAACCATTGATTTGGATTGTATGTTCCATTGTGAAGTAGAAATCATTAAGCATGATGCATGGTGAGTAAAAGTAAACCCAATTTTGTGGATTTCCTTGAAAATGAAATGAATGAAGAAGAGTTATAATGGTGCCATCATGTTTCTATTGAATGTCAAAAAGATGAACATGTTGCTACAAGAAAATAATAAAATATATTGCTACAAGTTGTTGTTGATTCCATAAAACCATATAGTCTTCATCAAAACCAAAATTAATGGTATAATTCTTACAATGATAATGAATGTGTTGAATTTGAGCATGGAAAGAAATAATTGGATTACTAATCAATGATGAAAATTGTTAACTAATGCAAGAAAAAACACTAATAATGTAAATGATTTTCAAGGTACTTGAGTGCACATTGACAAGGACGAATGAATGTGTTGAGGTTGAGTCACCTACAAAATGTGACAATCAAGAGACATTGTTGTACTCACATTGTTTTCAATGAGGAGGCTTTTCATTGATGTATGCAAGCTCGAAGGCACTCCAAATAATATATGATCTTGGTCCCAGATAAGGTGTTGTAGTCAATGGTACAAGATCTGTTGGAAGGCGGGCCTTAAGGAATCCCACATTAGCCAACTCAATCATAGAACCAAAAATTATTTGAAGAACCATAATAAAAGATTGAAATAATCATGAAAATCGCAAAATATTATTGTGAAGTTTGCTCACCAATTTTCTTGTTTTCAAGTAAATCTCAATTCCAATTGGGACAACAAGATGGTTTTCACAATATAACTTATTTTTCTATTTACATTTTTCTTTTTCTATATGTCCTTATCTACTTGAAAAATAAATCTCATTCGAGTATATGAATACTTCCAATGGAACCATGTGTGTAACAAGATGATAGGTAAGCTCATATGTAGGTTTGAAAGATATGCTTTTATATGTACCAATATATGAAAGACCAACTGCATTGATTGAGATGATGTCAAAAGATAATGAGGAATTGAGCATTGGGATCTGATGACTGTCTTGAACCAAGGTTCAATGTAATCTTGTTTTCATTGGCTTCCTGCTATAATTGCATGAAAGTCTTTAGAGATTTGATCCCCATTCATAGAATCCGGTGATAGGAATGCATGAAACTTTTCAATCTCAGGTTCCAACAAATTCTCTTCTTCAACAAGCATCCATGATTCTTGGACCTAATCTAAATATTCTTCTTCTTTTGGTTGTTCTTCAATGATAGTTGGAGAATAATTTTTCAATACCTCGACATTATATGTGGATTTAGGTGTTTTATTATTGGGGATTTGAAATGGTTGCGTAGGTAGTTGAGTGTGAATGGATGTTTGGGGTGATTATGTGGTTGGTAATGAGAAAGGCTGAATTGAGTTCAACTGATGTTGAAACCAATGTTGTGGTAGACGTGAATGATATGGCTAACATTGATATTGGTATTAAGGATAGTGAGGAAAATATTGAGGATATAGTGAATTTCTTTTGTAAGGCCCGTCCCATTGTTGTTGCCAAGATTGGTTTTAAGGTTGGGATTGAGATGGCTAAGGATGAAAAGTAAAGGTTACTTGCCAATTACTTTGATATTATTTTCCATAATGTGAGTTAAGATCTTTCATCATACCGGATTGGTGATTCTTCCATGGTCTTCTTGGAGCTACATAACAAGATTGTTCCAGTGTTTGATTGTCTCCCTCATAAACTATCCTTAACCCTGGTAAGGATGGACAATATTTAGTAGTATGTGATCCTGCATCAATTTCACAAATTTTAATGCTATCAAGTGGACATTCATGCAAATAATGTTTCTTTCTACATTTAGGAAAAAATATAAATGATGTAGCATTCTCAACCTTTTGCTCCTTTTGCATTATTAGCATGTCAAGAATGTCTAGAAAATTGTTAAGCTTAGTTTGACCTACCAATCTTGATGCTGACTTACTTACTCTTGCCATAACTGGACCTCAAGGGGATCTTCCATACTTTTCTTTCCCTCTTGATATGTTCTTTCGCAATTCACAAATATCTTGAAATGACAATTGAGATAAATCTCCTTTTCCCACCAGGTTAAGAAGATCAATCCATTCATCCCTTATATCTTTTAGTATGAGTGTTTTTAATATGTATAATCCTAAACCATGCAATTTATATCCTTTAGCATTATAAGTAATTCTCTCCACAAAATTCTCTATGATTTCATCCTCTTTTTGGTTCATCTTAAAGACTTAATTTATAAGTTCATGGCGTATGAAGCAACATTTATATTTTTCTAAAAATACTCTTTTCATATCATCCCATGTCCTTATATAATTTGTTCCTAACTTCATGAACCATATAAAATCTATATCCTTTAATGTTCTCGGAAAATAAATAAATAAAATAAATTAATTAATTAAATGTGTAATTTCAAATTTGGAAAGAAATTTTTCCGGGTCTTTTGATCTCATACCTTTGAGGTTAGGAGGTATGGATGGAGGGATGTTCTTCATATGACAATTGATATTAGTTTCTTGAATAGGAAATCCAAAAGGATCTTCAACATTGTCATCATTTCCATCCATTTCCTCAACCTATTTTCTTTTTCACCTCTGCTTATACTTCCAAAAATATGAATTCATGATGTGAAAGACAATGTGGCTTTTACTACACCACGTGATTTGGTAGGGGTGGTAGGTGATTGGAGTCCAAAGGGATTTATATATTTTGGAGGAAACAAGAAAGTCACAATTTCATTGCATGAATTCTGGCCATGCGATCTCAGTAAATAAGTTTGAAAATAAAACCAAATATATTTTGAAGGATTTTAGGATCAAATATGAGTCCATATCTAATGACACTTATCTCTTTACCACAAATTTTCTAAATAACAACTCGTTCCAATATCTTTGGTGACTGGGTGTTGATTGTGAAATCACCAAACTGTTTTCTCACATAATATACAAAATAGGTCTCCAAAGAGCCCCAAAAATATCTCAAATGGTAAAGCATTTTAGGAAACTCCTCCTATAAGGCTTAACTAGGATCGTGTTGGAAAAAACCCATGTTTTCATTTTTAAAAATTCATTTTCATTTGCTCATAAAAGGTGTTTGAAGTTGACTATTCAAAATTGTTGCATTTTTCCCTTGATCTCTTCTTGGAGTTCCACACGTGTCAGCTGGTTGAAATTTAACCAATATAAATTAATATTGGAGCTTCTAGAAACTAATTCCAAGTGTCGGATTTTCTTCTAGAGTCATGCTACTACCTCAATAATGGAGAAAGCTACGTAAACTTGACTAAACTGCAGAAACTTAAATTTCTCAAACTGTTATTAGTAAAACCAAGCAAAGTTATTCTTAATTCATTAAAAATAATGGAAATAATAATAATAAACCATTAAACATGTATGCAATAATATGATACATTTATCAGGGAATATGTTTAAAAATGTTGACAATGGGTGAATGGAATGATGTGAAAATGGATGCTTTCATCAACAAAATCATGGCAAGTCGGAGGCCCAACATTTCTTCACACAATATTACAATTATTTCTAATCAAACATGAAAAGCCACATATCTATTGGGTAAGATTTTGTAAAGAGAGGATTGAAATATCTATTCCAATGTCCTCATAACTGCCTCAAAACTATGGTTTTCAACATGATGGTATTGCTTGATAAATTACTATGTGTCGACTTTTAATGACTAATAAAATTCTTCATAGCCTCCATATATCTATTGCAAAAGAAATATGTTCAAGATACCCCATGCCTTAGATGTTTAATGCATTAACATTGAGGATACCCCTCACTGATAGTTATATGTATAAGTGTTGATTCAAATTATGTTCTTTACAGTATCAAGACCTTTGACTTCAAAACTAACTATAGAGAGGATATGAAAGGAATTGTAGTGGATAGATGATTCTAGCAATGGTTCCAAGTTGTGATAAGTGTGGCTACAAGAGTTGCAAATATTTCAAGTGGGTAGTTTAGTAATAATTCTTCAAGATCAAATATTCATGGGGAAAACTTATTGCTTAGATTTTGATATTCATGTTCTATGATCTCTCATGGATGAAGTTGTTTCCACATTGATATTATTGGTGGAGATTATATTTGATCCTACTACACTCACATTTGATGACCTTCACTTTCACAAAAGGAGCAAGTAGGATGAGTATGAAATTCCAAACATTTTAAAGTATCCAAAGAGGGAAAGAACATGATTATTAAGAAGACCAAAATTGAAGATATGAAAGGAGAAAGCATGAGTCAATATTAATAGATGATGCCAAACCATTTATTTGGGAAATATTGTCAAACCCTACAAATTTTTCAAATTATTAGTTTATTTGCATGAGGACATCTAAAATCTCTAGTGTGGGGGAATGTTTGGCCCCCAATTTGTCATAATTTTGTTCATGAAACCATCAATTTTCACATCATTCCATTCACCCATTGTCAGAATTTTTAACCATATTTCTCCATAGCAGACCAAATTCTCGCATACATGTTTACATGGTATATCATTATTTTTCTATTATTTTTAATGACTTAAGAATAATGTTGCTTGGTTTTACTAATGTTGGTTTGGCCAGCTCAAGTAAATTTTCATAGCTATCTCCATGGTTAAGGTAGTATCATCACTCTAAAAGGAAATCTTACACTTGGAATTGGTTTCTAGAAGCTCCAAATGGATCTATATTGGTCAAACTTTGCCCAACTCCCACGTGTGGACCTCCAGTAAAATATCTAAGGAAAAATGTAGCAGTTTTGACTAGTCAACTACAACCACATTTTACTAGAAAATGAAAATGAATTTTGTACAAATAAAACATGGGTTTTTTTACAACACGGGCTCAATTAGCTTCTCTTTGAGCAATTTTCTTAAATTCATTAACATTTGATATATTTTGGGGGTTCTTTGGAACCCTATTTTGCAAATTGCGTGAGAAAAGGGTCTGGTAATTTCACAGTCAAAGCCCAATCACCAAAAGGATTAGAATGAGTTGTTATCTAGAAAATTCATGGAAAGGAAATAAGTGTGACCATATGTGGACTAATATCTGATTCTAAAAACGTTCAAAATATATTTCATTTCATTTTCAAACTGATTTACTAAGATTTGATGGCCAGAATTCATGCAATGAAATTCTGAGTTTCTTGTTGCTTTAAAATTCCATAAATTGTAGTCTCTTTAATGAGGATGGGGGATCAAATGTCAATGATTAATAGTATATGGTAATTTTCTCTATTATCCAAAGAATAAGAACTCTGTTTTTTTCCATATGAATGTAATCTCTAATATGGCACAACTGTTAATGAAATTGACGATTTGAATAAAGTGATCTAAGTTTATAATTCCTCACACTCACTAGGAGGGCCTCATGTGGAGTTGTGGAGAAGCATAATTTCATTTTAATATATATATATATATATATATATATTATATATATAATATATATAGATATTATATAATCTGTAGTATTTTCTTTGAATTTATTTTTTCAATTCTTTAGATGTTTGATTTCTTTGTTTCAATATGGTTTTTTGCTTTTTTTTTGTCTATTATAGGTTAGAGCCAAATTAATCGAAAAAAAAAACTCCTTTAATTATTTTCCAAAAATTTCTTTCATTTTGATTTTTGTTCTAGTCATCATTTTGGTAAGACATGGAAGCTCTTGCACTTGAGATTTTGTCAACATATCATTTTTTTTCACTCCTTTCTAGAATAGTTTCCAATTCAAAATTTTGAAGAATAGTTGTTATTTTAATTTGATAGTTATATTTCCTTTCAGTGTTTAATAGAATAGATTTAAATTTTTGTTCAGTATAATACATTTCAAATTATTGTCCAATTAGAATATATCTTGAAGTTTTGTAGTACAATTTTATTTAGAAGCTCATTTAAATTTTGAAGTTTTGAGTTAGAATCCATTTTCCTTTTAAGGAAAAACATGGGCATATGCTTATCAAAACTTAGTCATAAACAAGTTTAAATCCTCATGTGAAATTATATTAGTTTCTTTGAATTGAAAGTAAGTATCCTAGCCCTTACAGTGCATGTATACTTCGCAAGAACACGTACCAAGATTGACATATAAATCCAAGTAATTTAAGAGTGAATTAAATTATCCAACAAGTCCCGAAGAAACATGGGAGATCAATTTTTTGTATTAATTAAACATAATTAAATAAATCCGCTCTCAAGGATTACGTTCCCCCCCCCCCCCTCCCTTCATTGATCAACTGTTAGATACCCTTGCAGGTAACAAGTACTTCTCATTCTTGGATGGCTTTAGTGGTTGCAACCAAATAGAGATCACACCTAAGGATCATGAAAAGACTACATTTACATGTCCCCAGGGAACATTTTCCTATTGAGAGTTGCCCTTCAAACTTTGTAATGGTATGACTACTTTTCAAAGGCATGTCTTGGATATTTTTGTTGACTTCAAGTGTGTACAGGTTTATATGGATGAATTTCTAGTATATGGTGATTCTTTTTAGGAATATCTCTAGAATTTAGAGAAAGTACCGAATAGGTTCTAGGAGACCTGCCTTATTTTGAGTGACACAAAATGTATATTGGTGTGCAAATAAGGGGTATTTCTTTTCCATATATTTTTGATAAGGGTATCCATGTAGATCTAGACTAGATATGTGTCCTTATACACTTTCATGTACTAAAAACACAAAAGGAAGTGAAAGGGTTCCTTGGTCATGTGGGTTACTACTTAAGATTCATTGAGAATTTTTCTAAGATATTTAACCCCTTTGCTTATTATTGACTAAGGATATTTATTCATCTTAGATTCAAGCTTTCCAACGAGCTTTATAGAATTTTAAGGAGAAATTACTGTAGGCACCAATCCTAAGGGGGCCTAATTTCTCCCTTCCATTTCATATCTCCTTAGATGCCTCAGATACGGTTGTTGGTGTAGCATGGAGACAAGAGGAAAATCAACAATCCTATGCCATCTACTTTGTTAGTAGAAACTTTTCACCAATCATGCTTAATTATATAGTGATAGAAAAAGAGTTCATAGCTATGGTTTTTTATATTAATAAATTCAGACACTACATTACAGAATACAAAGTATTTGTACGTAAAGATCGCTTTGGTAAAAAATATCTAATGATTAAACATTTAATTAGTGGTATGATAACTAGGTGGTTACTTTTACTACAAGAATTCAATATAAATATAATTGAAAGGCTAAGGAAGTCAAATGTAGTAGCCGATTTTCCTTCTAGATTGAACAACCCTAGTCAAGCAATCCTTGTAGATGACTCATTTCCCATTGAACATCTTTCTCCTATTTTAGCAAGCTCGCCTTGGTTTTATGATATTGAAAATTATTTAGTCATGGGATAAACACTACCACATCTATCCGCTAGAGAAAGGTGGAGGATCATTCAAAATAATGATTCATACTCCTAGATTCAACAATAACACTTTTACATAAGACCTGATCTTAGTATCCATAGATATCTAGGAGAGATGGATGTGTTTGATATCTTAAAAGTTGCCCAAGATGAGCCATGTGGAGGACATTTCATAGAAAAAAGGACAACATATAAAATCATTCGCAGTGGCTACTTCTGGCCTTCATTGTTTAAGGATGCTAAATAATATGTTAAGTGTTGTGATAGTTGTTAGTGGATGGGCAAATTTGGTCAAACCAATGAGATTCCTTTATCCCTGCAAGTCATGTTACAGCCGTTTCAGAAAGGGGCCAATGACTTTGTAGGACCTATAATCCTAACATATTTAAATAAAATACAAACCTTGGTTTGTAGAGATTTTGTAACATAATGGGTAGAAGCTAGGGATGTTCCTTATGCCACTAACAAAGTTGTTGTTGATTTCTTATTTACTAAAATTTTGACTCGATTTGGTGCACCATCATAAATTCTTACTAACAATGGACAACAATTTGTTTCTAATTTGGTTGAAGGAACTGTGGATAAGTGGAGGATTCAACACAAGAAATATACACCATACCACATGAAAGAAAATGAGTAGGTACAGTCCACGAATAACCTGATTGAGTCCATCCTTACAAAAATAGTAAATATCTGTAAAAAGGATTGGGAAAGAAGGTTACTGAAAGAATTTTGGGTCTACAAAACTACTTGGAGGAATAGTACATGCCACACACCTTATGATATAGTGTACAAGAAACAAGTATTTCTGCCAATCAAATTCTAGATTAAAACTTTTAGGACTACAATTGAGTTGGGATTACATATCTTAACAACAACACCTTTTTCAGTTAAGTGAATTGAATGAAATAAGACAAGCTATTGTATAACAAACTATTTTTATTTGACAATAGCATAGTAAATTCGATGATAAGTTAATCAAGAAAAATTAGTTCGAATAGGGCAACTCGGTGCTTCTCTATGATTCAAAGTTCAAGAATTTTAATGGGAAGCTCTATACACGTTGGCTAATACCTTACAAAGTGGTTAGAGTTTTCAAGAATGGGGAAGTTGAGGTAAAAACCATTGGTGAATAGGGTACTACCTTCTTATTGAATGGGCATACACCCAAATTATGCTTTCAACACAACACTAAGGAAGATTTCATGCAACAAAGTTCAACAATAGTCACACTTGAGACTAGTAGGAAGAGGAAATATCCAGCCTACTATGAGTAATATTTGAGTTGCTTAGTTTTTGGAATAATAAAACTAAAAAAGGAGAAATAAATTAGAAAACTAAAAATAAATAAAAATTGAATGAATTTGAAAACCATGTCCTTGACACAATTGTGTAAGGATGTGTCTAAAACTAATGTTTCTGAAGGGTAGACTCTTTCATTTTGATAAAGTGGGATGCTACTTTAATTTTTATGCATGACTAATATACCTTTTAGATTAAGAAGTTTCTACAAGAATTTCTTGTGGTAATAGATAAAGACCACCATAAACATAGCCCTTATCAAAGTTTAGGGAAGGTGGCATGTTTAGATTATATGCAAAGTAGTGCAAAAATTCTTGCTACAACTTAATTGTTTTTCATAGGTTACAACATTATTCGATAAAGACGTCATCATCAATGGTGTATACTTTGTCTTTCTTCCTTTTCTTAGTTTCTTGATATATACAAGCCCCCCCATTCCTCTACACATCTCTTGTCTCGCCTCTATCTTTCCCTCTTATTCCCTTGAATTTTTTTTCCCTTGTGCCTTTTTCTTGTTTCTCTCTTGATTGATTATACCATGTTATTTTTGAATGCCCCTAGTAATATTCCCTCCCTTTCTTTTTTTAATACTCATATACCACTTCAATTTTTCCTCTTATTTTCAAGCTATCACAACTTTTGTTGGAAACCTCATTCATTCAAGGAAAAAAGCATGGAAACACTAGATCCTAGAGATGATTTCTCTTTAACTCTACAATTTTCTCTTCATATGATCTGGCATGAAATCCTCCAGAACAATTAAGTTGCCACTTTGTTCTAGAATGAACATCAATTTGGTTGAATATCTTTTAACTTAGGACATGAAAACACAATGTATAGGAAAGGATTCAAGTAGAGAAATCCTTTTTTGAGCACCATAAGAATAAAATCCAAGGCTCTATTTCTATTAGGATACTTTTGGGTTAAGATAAAGTTTAATTATAAAGTTGAAAAGTTAATATATATAATTATCTAATCCTGAAATGGGGTAGCTTTACCTTCATTATTTATTTTCTAAAAATGATTGTTATTGGTAAATATTTTAAAGGTATCTAAATTGTTAGCAC
This sequence comes from Pinus taeda, assembly GCA_000404065.3. NCBI lineage: Eukaryota > Viridiplantae > Streptophyta > Pinopsida > Pinales > Pinaceae > Pinus > Pinus taeda. Next base: position 212,153 of record APFE031448784.1, on the reverse strand, counting down.
ATATATTTATAATATATTCCATATGACCTTTATCATAAAAGAGCAACAAGCCTTTCTGATCCGGATTTAACCAAGAACGCAATAGATTACAGAGATAATCATAAATACAGAGATGCGATAACCATAAATAAAGAGATGCAGCGGAAATAATACTTCATTTCATTAATGGAAAATACCGAAATATGCTTACAACCAGAATTGGAAATAAACCAGCTAGGGCGATGGTAGCTTATCTCTGAGAAGAGATGTGCGGCTACATGCCACCGAACTGTGTTACAATGAGGCTCGAAGGCCTATTTATTGTTGAGAAACAATGAAAAACCCTTAACATTCCAAAGCCTAACCATAGGAGATGAAACGCCAAACTGTGGGCCCCGTTTGGGGGTAAGTTGGTACATCAACTTCCCGGGGTCGTAACTTTAGCATATGATCTCCGTTTGACGCGTACAATAGCTCATTAGAAAGATCTATTCGAGCACTA
>APFE031448784.1:182283-211652 GCA_000404065.3 Pinus taeda | reverse complement strand
GCCTTGACTCATACACATCATGTCGCCTCCACAAGTATGGCTGGCCTAATAGTACATCACAAACATCCAGAGGTGTAACATCACACAGTACCTCGTCTGTGAATGGTTTGATGCTGCAGGGAAGGCGGCACTACTGGCGAACTTTGAGATCTCGTCCTTCATGAAGCCACCCAATACTGTATGGCTGCGGGTGTGGTGTAGTCGGTAGGCCCAACTGCTTCACGACCTCTGCTGAAATGAGGTTCTTTTGGCTACCACTGTTGACAATGAATTGCAGTGGCAAACCCTTCACCCACATATGTGAGTGGAGAAGATGTTCCCCCTCCTCTGGCTCTTCGGGCTCATTCTTCTGGATCTTGGCAGTGGCAACAGTGGCGCTAGGATCCACATCAATGATCTGCTTCCCTTTGCCATTCCCCTTTTCGAGTTCTGGCTTAGGGTCAGAACATGCATCTGATTTGGAAGCCTTCAACTCGGCCACCAGCGACTGCTTGGTCCAGCACTCACTTGTGTTATGAGTGGGACTCTTGTGGAACTCACACCACTTTCCTGTGTCCTTCTTCGGCTTTGTGGTGTTGTTCTTTTCTTGTGGCGACGAGTTTTCTTGGGTCACCCCGCCTTGGCTTTGTCCTTTGGGCTTCGGATTTACAGATCCAAAGTCTCGCTTCTTCTGTTTTAACTTTTGCTCAATTTTAACAGCATATCGGTATGCTGTGCCAAGTGAGGAGATGTTCAAGAACTCCATCTCTTCCTGAATGTATCTATGTAGGCAACCGCGGTATTTGAGTACCAAATGCAGCTCATAATCTTTGATACCCAACTGTGTGCAAAGGGTGTGAAAAATGTTTGTGAACTCTGGCACATCTTGGTCTCGTCCCTGCCGCAGTGTGGTCCATCTGATGTATTTGTCCTCATAGATTTTGACAGGGTAGTACTGCTCCTTGATAGCATCTCGGAATGAATCCCAAGTGGGTGCAACTAAAAATAGCGAGCCTGTAGTTTCATCCTTCTGCTCGCAGTAGGTTTCCCACCAGTCCTTGACATGGGGGGCTACTTTGAGAAGAGCGAAAACAATATTTTCCCGACTTGAAAATTCGTGAACAGAAAAATACCCTTCTAGTAGATTTAACCATTTATCTACAGCATTTGTGTCTATTTGACCCTCGAATATGGGGATTTCAAAATTAACTTGTACCTTAAATGGTGTGGCATTTCCAGAGTAGCTCTTGGAAGCCGATGCGTCGCCTCTGGGTAGCCACTGAAGGATCTGGGCAAAGCTATCCATCATCGCGTTCCTTTGCCACTCGAGCGCTTCTTCGAGCAAGATTTTGATAGGATCTCCATCTCCCTCGTCTTTCTTCTCATCTGCCATGGGAGGCCATTGGGATTTGCGAGGTTGGTCGTGCAAAGGTTTGACCAGTTCAAGCCCTAACTCCTTATATCCCGACTTCGTTGGGGACATGCAAAGAAAAACAGAGAAAAAGTTGACCGCTCTGATACCACTGATCCAGATTTAAACAGGAACGCAATAGAGTACAGAGATAACCATAAATATAGAGATGCGATAACCATCAATAAAGAGATGTAGCGGAAATAATACTTCATTTCATTAATGGAAAATACCGAAATATGCTTACAACCAGAATTGGAAATAAACCAGCTAGGGCGATGGTAGCTTATCTCTGAGAAGAGATGTGCGGCTACATGCCTCTGAACTGTGTTACAATGAGGCTCAAAGGCCTATTTATTGTTGAGAAACAATGAAAAACCCTTAACATTCCAAAGCCTAACCCTAGGAGATGAAACACCAAACTGTGGGCCACGTTTGGGGGTAAGTTGGTACATCAACTTCTCGGGGTCGTAACTTTAGCATATAATCTCCGTTTGACGCGTACAATAGCTCATTAGAAAGATCTATTCGAGCACTATAATTGTTGGAACGGGCAACATCGGTCCATTCCCTGGACCCATGTTGCTCCCGGATTCCCCAAAAAACGTCGTTTAGGGCCTCAAAACAGCTCTGGAAGTTCAGGACCCGAAAAACTGCTAAAAATAGTAAACTGTGCCACAATTTAGGAAACTGAAAAAGCTGAAAGAGACAATTATGGGGATCCAAATGGGATAGGTGGGTGGCCACCAACATCCACCTGGATCACTTTCCGTGGTAAATTGTTATGAGGACTAAAGCGCAGTCATCAAATGTTGATTTTTATTGATTTCCTAATCATTTTGTTTAATGGATTTCTATCAATTACCTTGATACCAATGCCCTAACATAATGACCCATATGGTTGATATTATTTTATGAAAAACTCATGCCAATTATTATCTCCTGACCAATTATGGTAACTTTCCTGAAATTTGCGACCCCTAACTGTGCTGATGAAGAGTGAGGGAATGAATTAATAGAGCAGGAATTAAAATCCAATGCGATATTTCAATTCAATCAAATGCATGGTACCATAATTGTATGTGCTATTAAGAAAAAGTGATTCTTGCAATTCTTGGTTATGAATGATAGTGATTGTGAACCGTGAAGAGTTGGGAAGCATACGCTTCTACTGTTGATATTGTTAGAGTCGAATTGGAGGAATTATGCCACCAGTAAGAATAGATTTATCTTCTATTAAGGAGGTTGAAATGACTAAAGAACATGATTCGAGTCTCCCCATTTTGCAGGAAGCACGGTGGTTCCCATTTGTATACAAGTTCAAGGGTTTTGATTCATCGGTTACTAGGGATGTTGCATAGAATTTTGATGGTAAATTGGTGAATATAGGCACAATAAAATTTGAAATCATAGAGAAGTTTATTTCTTATGCTATAGAGCTACCTTCTAGCAGAGAGAAGTGGTTCAAGAAGAGTGAAGCGAAAGAGGGAATTTGATGTGGGTTCTTAGTAAACTTTGACTATCCAACTGACTAGAAGAAAGGAGTGTTGAAATGTTAAATGGTCGAGAAATGGAGGAACCTTCTTAGTAAATGTCGACTATCGAACCAAATAGAAGAAAGGATTGTTGAAATGTTAAATGGTTGAGAAATGGAGAAACCTGCTTTTTGTTTTGCAGAATTCTTTTACTTGTGAGTGTAGGTATTCCATGACCTACTTGTACCACATACACCTCCTCATGCGTTTTGAGTCTGGTAAGTCTATCAAGTTTCCATACCTCTTCTTGAAAATTCTAGCTAAAATATCTTGAAATGTTCAAAAGAGCCCTAAGATGTAGATTGAGTATAATATCTATCACTATAGGTTGATTAAGATATTAGTCAATGAAGAAATAAATAATAGGTGGTCTACTTGTGAGAAATTTATTGAAACCTGTCAATTTGGGAATGTTGTATAGGTTGTTAAGATTCAGGAGCAGTGTGAGAAAGAACCTATACCTAGAGTTAGGGGGTATAAGGCTAGCCGTAGGATTTCCTAGTCTCAGCAGGGAGAAAATCAAAAGAAAGAAAAGGATTCTAGAACTACCTTGTCTCTAGAAGAGGAGAAACAAGAAGGAAAAGTGAAGAAAGTAAATAAGGGCACAATATGTAAGGCTTTGGTGCTAGTTACACCCCACAGATTAACCAAAGGGTTATTGAAAATTCAACTTGCTTCTTCTTATTAGAAAATATTAGAGGGAGAATATTTGCATGACATAGAGGTTGTTATGGAATCAAAATCACCAAAGGAATATAGTATCTTCTTAGGGGAGTTAAGGGATCCTCGACCAAATACTCCTGCAAGCAAAGGAAATGAAGGTATGGTTAGTTATCAGATATCAATTTGTAAAACGAAGCAAGAAGATGAAAAAAGAAATTTCTCCATCCTAGTGGATGTAGAAACTATGAGAACTCGAAAAAGTAACAAACAACAACATATAGAAGAAAAAGATGATTATATCCCTCTTGCTTCCCATGGAATAAAAGTAAGGAACAAAAGGAAATTCAGAAGAAAAAGGAGGAAAAACGAGAGGATTTTTTTCCTCTTGCACTTTTTATGAAAAGGAATAAGGATGAGAAGAATATCTAGAGGTTGAAACAATAAAATAACAAATTGGAAGTCTTAAATCAATATATGAAATCTCAAAATGAAGCATTAACTATCAATAACTAGGTATTCGTTGTAGAAGTATGTAGGTTTTAACCCAATATAGAATTACCTTCAAACTGTTGGTAGGTCAAATTGTTCCATTTTTCAACCCTTTTTCCCTTCAAAACCATGACTTTATACCTCTGCTTTAACGTTACAAACTCCTTTATTCCTGCACTAGTCCTGGAATCATATCCCTTCCTCCACTGGCTTTATGTTTCATGTTTAAGAGTTAATAAAGTGCTTAATTAATCATTTTTGTAGATTTTATGCCTATAAATATTTGTAACTAATACTTCTCTTCCTAGAAAGTATTTTATGGATAATGAATTAGTTATTTTGTTAGCATGGTTGAGTGCAGGTAGGATTCCTACACCACTAATGAATCTTTAACTACCGTGAAAGCTCACCACTCCATGCAGACACCATGTTCTGGAACAATTAACTAAATTTGGGACCGAAGCATGGAGGAAAATAAGGAATATGGTGGAGATTAGATCATTTACTGAATACCTAGAATAGTGTTTTATTATAGTCTAAAGGTTGTGTACGAGTTGTTGTTATTTTTGTTATAGCCGAAAGGCTCAGATTGGAACACTCATCATAATCTGGTTACGATTGCAGGCTTGGATGAATGTATAAAACATAAGACTTAGATAGAAAATGGTAGTGAGCGATAGACATAGAAAGGATACTGTGATTTTGTCCTTTTGTAATTTTTCTTATATCACCCTCGTTCTAGGCTGGATTTGAATTCATGATGTATATTTTCTTATCATTAATATAAGGGAACTATGCCATGTTTTCTCAATATTGCATTAACTCTATGTTGATATGTTGATTAGAGAGATGATTTTTTAGATTTCCTAAATAGTGAAACAAGTTGGTTGGCTAGGGCCCAGCCAACCCAGCTTGCTCTTCCTTGTCTTCTTCTCATTTTTTATTAAGGTGCGTTAATTATTTCTAATGCAAAGTGTGAAGTAAGTAGATGTTTCTTTTATCTTTTTGTAAGGTTTGAATCTGATTTCATTACAATGTGACAGATCTGTGTGTGTGATCTAGATTGAACTTTAATCCTATGATTTCCTTCTTTGAAGTTTAATCTCGTTTTCTGCCTAAATTTTGTAGGCACGCATTCTTGCACTACTGCATTTGCAGTTTCACATATTGATTCTTTTGGTTCACTAGAGTAATGGTCTTTTGTTTTTCATTGATAAATCTTAATGTGATCATGAAGAGTGTGATTTTTCTTAACTCTTAAAGCAATTATGAAAGTGTGATTTCCATTCTAAATTTCTTTTCATATGTAGAATTAAATACACTTTTGAAACAAAACGTTGTTGCGACACACATACTGGTCTTCTTTTTCACTTTGTACTATTTAGGAAAGATCTGATTCATGCATAATAGTTCTTAAAGGAAATATGTCTGGGTTTAAAAGGTAATGTATGTAGATCAGTAGTGTGGATAGCTATTACAGGATTGAAGCCTGTTGTCATATTTAAATGATCTCGTAGATTACATACAGAAGTTCCATAATTGAATGTATGCCTTTACTTTCGAATTAATTCTTGTATTAAACATTAAAATATTAGTTGAAGAATCTTTTGGTTTGAGGAATTTACTTTAAAAGTTTTGTTCATCTTTGCAAGTTATTCTTCTTAGTTAACACATTCTTTATTTTCTCGAAAGAAGGATTGGAAATGTTGGTGTAGGAACCTCTGTCCCGGTACAGGAATTGATCTCTTGATACATGAACAGAGTGCTCTAGCCTCGAGGCTTAGAGTTCCTATATAAAGAGATAAATCTTCACTACAAGTGTAAAGTATACTTCCAACACTTCAACTTTGTTCTGGTACTAGTGCAAGCACATTGCAGAAGTATAGGAATAATAACTTAGTACAGGGAGGAAGATATAAAAGGAGCCAGATATCCTAAAGGTTCCAATTATTAATATGGAACACAACTATACTGAGGATAAACATAGATTCCCATTTTGAAGGATTGATGCAAGAGATTTTGAGAATTCCTTTAATTTGTTTTCTTACAAAAGTAATTTCTTTCATATTCTAGCACTAGAATATCTTTGGTGTAAATTGTCAGATGATCTTTTCTTGTTGAATATGTGAGAATACAATTAAGGAAGTAGGAATAGAATTTAGAAAAGTTCATATAATTTCTGGCATTTCCTGTGCTTCTTCTCTAAGTTTATGAAATCCCCAGTTTGACAATCAAGTGTTGAAGGAGTTTGCTTGACAACAATTCTTGCACCCGACATTTTGGCACCGTTGTCAAGGAGGTGATTTGAAATTGGTAAGAAATTTCTATTTTTCTTCAATAGGGGTAAGTCTACTATTCTTTTTTCCTGCAGTATACTTCTCTTGTTTTGAGGATTTTACGAGTGTTGATTTTCTTTTCGATTTGCAGCAAGTAACAAATTCTTTTTCTTTACAAGCATTTGAATTTTATTTTTGGATTTGATTTTTTTAAATGAATTCCTAAGAAAGGTAGGGGTCTGAAGCCCAATAAGGGATGAAAAAATACTAAAACATCTTAAAGATGACCAAATGAAGAAAGCTCAGGGTATCATGGATGACCAAATGAAGGAAGCTCAGGGTATCACGGATGACCAAATGAAGAAAGCTACGCTAGTCAGTGCTTTGTACGACTGCACACTAACATGGTACATTAACTATAGTACTGATAACCCAACATCTGCATTGGCAGATATCTAGGCCACGCTGAATAGAGAATTTAGTAGAACTAAGTCTCAAGCATAGTCGATTATGGTGTTTAAGGAGATCATCATGAAGACTGGGGAGATGCCCAAGGATTTGGACCAAAGGTTGAAGCGTACAATCCATGAGGCCAACATGAAACTAACGGATGGGAAACACCGCAAATGGTTTGTAGCCTCGCTCCTACCCCACGTAAGGGTTGCACTATCCCAACAAAAGATTGGAACCCAGGCAGAGGTTGCATGAGATACGAATGCAGGATGTTAATATGGGGGTTCATCATATTCATGCGCAACTAAAAAATGTTTGTCTTGAAATGTAAAGTCTGAAGATGGACAAAACAACTCAGCTAGAGGTGCGCAAAGAAGTTTGGTGCCTAAAATGCAAGGGTTAGGGGCATGATAAGGATCACTACCTAGTGTTCGTGCCCTATGTTGCAGCAGGGGGACCAATGCCTCTACGATCAAAGGTTGTGGCAGGGCCAAGTACAGGGCCCATGCTATGGTGTGCTATATTCCAGGTGGTTGGGAAACATGCGACTAACAATTGAAATTTGTTGTAGAAATCAGTAAAAGCACCACAACAACTCTTTTGCAATTTCTGTAAATCGGTAGGTCGTGATAAGTACAATTTTCGTAGTTGAAAATTAATGATGAACAAGACACCTAGATATAGGGTGCAAGCAGAAACGTGGCCTCCGGATGAAGGTGTTGGGGGAACGTGAGGTGAGTATCAGGGGTGTGGCTGAGGTTGAGGTGGATGAAGGCCCATTAGAGGCCGAGGACAACTAATTTCTTACAATTGCGGAGGCCCAGGACATTACGTGATGGACTATCCAAATCCGATGCGATTGTCATGGCACTATTATACTCAGTTTGACCATGCGACTAAGGATTGCCCAATATTATTGGCTAAGATTCGCAAAAGGAGGGACAACCTCCGCAAGCGATGCAAAACCTCTAAATGATGAGGGTTGAGCCCCCTGAGGAACAACCTAAGGTAAACATTATGCTTCGAAGTAGAACTATGATGGGGGAGGATAAAGGTAACTAGCCTACAGAAGGAAAATGGATTTGAAAAGCACCAGAAAAAGAGATTGGGTTTGATCTGGAGTGCGCAAAAGAAACCTTTATGGAAGAATAAAATATTTGTTGAGGCATCTACCTTAGGAAGTCAGGAGAAACCAGTTGAAGAAATGGACCCATCCATGATTACCACATCCTTGGAGACCTGCATGAAACTGTGCCGCGATATTAATGTTTTGAAGGGCCTGCAGGAACTGATCTATCGATGCGCTGGTAAGGATGATGCTACTGGTGAACTATGCATGATCGAGAAGCTTGGCAAGCACAAGGCAAGGATTGGGTGTGAAATGAGACTCATCGCACAGATAGGGGAATACAAAATGGACCAAGTTATCTTGGATCTGGGGACCAACACGAATGCTTTGCCAAAATCAAGAATGGCGAATAAACATAAAATTATCCCAATGGGGAGGCTGCATGGGGTAACAATTCACATTGAGAGTGCGAGCACACTGGCAGATTTTGAAGTAATAGAGATTATGGGTGATAGAAATCCCTACCTTGCGCTCCTTGGAATCGATTGGGCCATTGACATGAATGGGGTAATCAACCTAATGAACTGAAAGATGATATTTGAAAAGAAGTCGCTCCATGTAGTGGTGCCACTAGATCTTGTAGAAGGACCGCACTATATAGAACATATTTGAGATTATGAAAGTGTTGATGGTCTAGAGAAAATATAAAAGATAATGATGCAAGACCAGGATTGGGTAAATCCGACAGCAGACGGATGTATTGCATGTGACCACAAAAGCTCCTACATGTCAAATTTAGATGAGTAATTAAAGCACTAGAAGAACCAACTTCATGAAGTATCTACGCTATGTTGTAATATGATGACCAAGTCATTGCAATGCGTATCATCCAAAGTTAGGGATCTGCTATACTATGATGGGCTAACTAGTGTTGATCAATTTTTTGATGCATTTTAGACAGAAGTGTCGGAGAAACATCGCTTCTAGGCCTTGGACTAGGTACTGTGCACTACACCCACAAGATGGTGGGGTATGCACAAGGATAATTTTGGTGATTGGAATGACTATAAAAGGATGATGAGAATACATTTTGGGTAGCAAAAAGTGTGGATGACAGATAAGTATGATGGAAGGGATGATTCGCATGATCACGTGGCCAAATAGACTAAGGCTTATGGAGTGGAGCCTCAACTTTAATTGATGCATCTGTTTTGTCACACTCTAGATGTCATACCAATGAATTGGTGCTTGGAAACAAAGCTCCAGGATGGCACTAAAGAGTGGGACATCTGTGCACCATGGATTTATAATGAAATTCAACATTGTGGATGGGTTTGACTATATTGACATGGCACTATAGGAGATTAAAGCAATGATCTTTAAGATACCACAAGATCCTTTGGACCTAGTCCAACCTGATTGGACTACCTATCTGAGTCACGTGCTGGAATGCTATAACATGATCGCTGAAGAAGAGGACGAGGATCCCAGGAAGATTAATATTTTAGAAGCTGAAGGTCACCGCAAGGTTGAAGGTTGAAAGATTGAGGATCCAGACATAAGTAAGCCAGTGAAAACTAGGTAGGTCAACATTGGCATAGAGGAAGAACTGAAATTTGCAAAGATTTGGGACTATTGGGATGAAGCGATAGTAGACAGGGTCATTGATCTCCAACGTGAATATCATTATTTGTTCCCCATGAAGTTTTCTGATTTAAAAGGGATAATAGGAGACCTTGGTGTCTTGAATATCACCGTGAAACTAGATGCAAAACCTATAAAACAAAGACTTTACCACCTTAATCCTATGTATAAGGAAAGGGTTGGTAGTGAGTTAGATAAGATGCTCACGGTAGGAATTATTTAATTAGTGGAAGAATCTAATTGGGTAAGCCTAACAGTGGTTCAGGAAAATAAAACGAAAGAAGATATAAGGGTATGTGTGGGTCTCTAGAAGCTTAATGACGCTTGTGTGCATGATCCTTTCCTAACCCTGTTCACTGACGAGGTCCTGGATAATGTAGGCAACCAAGAAGCATACTCTTTCACTAATGGGTTTTCTGGGTACATCAGATCAAAATTGTGCCTGAGCATAGAAGCAAGATGACCATCGTGACTAAATGGGGATGTTTTCAGTACGCTGTGATGGCTTCTGGGCTAAAGAATGCACCAGAAATTTGTTCGTGCATAGTCATTGTGACATTCAAAGACTTAGTTCATAAGTTTATGGAGGTATACTTTGATGACTGGATAGTGATTGGATTGGTCAAGCATCATGTGCCAAGTCTACACTTGATGTTAGATATATGTTAGAGATACTAGATTGTGATCAATCTAAAGAAGTATTCATTTTATGTCCCTTTCGGGATCCTACTGGGTCATGTGGTATGTAGACAAGGATTGATGGTAGACCTCGCGAAGATCGTGTTGATAATCAACTTGGAGGTGCCAATGAATGTGAAACAATTGCGCACAACTTTAGGGCATACCAGATATTATAGGAAGTTCATCAAGAGCCATGCCTAGATCACCACACTCATGGAGAAGTTGTTGAAAAAGGATTCTATGTTATGTTGGAATGATGGATGTTAGAATAGCTTAGACACGTTGAAAGAGAAAATGTTCACCATGCTAATCCTAGTCTTCCCAGACTAGAAGAAAGAATTTCATGTGCATGTGGACACCTCATGTATTGCACTAGGGGTTGTGTTGACATAGGCGGGTGAGGGGAATTGGACCATCCTATAGAATTCACGAGCAGGAAGTTGTCCAAGGTTGAGAAGAACTATTCCACTATAGAGCGCGAAGGACTAGCCATGGTGTATGCACTCCAAAAGTTCAGGCACTATTTTCTAGGTGGACATTGTAAGATGTATATGGATCAATCTGCATTGAAATACCTAGTCAATAAGCCTGTGTTAAGGGGGAAGATCTGCAAGTGGTTGTTGTTGTTCCATGAGTATGAATTTGAAGTTATTGTGAATCTAGGACGATTGAATGTGGGACCTAATTAGCTGTCGGAGATTGAAACAGGAGAGGAACCTACTAATTTGGAGGATGGGTTGCCGGATGCACAGATATTTGCAATGCATGTCACGGATAGTCACTTTGAAGATATAATACATTTCTTGGCAATGGGTACTACTCCAGAAGGATATACAAGCTAGCAGAAGAAGAAGTTAGTAGTGCGCGCGACATACTTCTCCGTCAATGCAGGGAACTTGTACAAGATGGGGTTAGATGAAATATTGCGATGTTATGTACCTAACTTTGAATGAAACAACATTCTTGCAGAGGCTCATGGAGGAGTTGCAGGAGGACATTATGTAGGAAAAGCAAAAACATAAAAGGTTTTGCATGGTGGGTTGTGGTGGCCAACCCTACATAAGGATGCGAAAGCATATTGTAGGGTAGGTGACGCATGTCAAATGCCTGGTAGGTCATTGCGAAGGGATGAATTGTCTTTGATGTTGTGGGTGATGTTACAACCATTTGAGAAATGGTCGATTCACTTTATGGGTCCAATTCATCCTCAATGAAAGAAGACACATGCATGGTACATCATCACCACGACTGAGTACATAACTAGGTGGGTGGAGGTGCAACCTGTGAAGGACTGTATAGGCATGACAAGAACAAAGTTTATTTTTCAATACATATTGAAAAGATTTGGTTGTCCAAAGATCTTGATGAGTGATTGCGGTGCACACTTTCTTAACGAAACAATCAGTGCTTTGACATAATAATTTTAGGTGTATCATCAGAAGAGTATGCCTTACCACCTGTAGGCCAATAGAACAGTGGAAGCATTTTATAAGATACTAGAGAATGCACTGATGAAGTTCTGCAATGCTCAGAGAAATGATTGGGATGTGTGTACCGGTGGTGCTACGCACCTACATAATGAATTGTAAGAAGTTGACTAGGAAAACACCTTTCAGACTCATGTATGGCATAAAAGCTGTGATCCCAATGGAATACATTGTACCTAGTCTAAGCATAGAGGCACTCACAAGAATGGCGGACTGCAGAACCATAGAAGAGAGGCTCACGCAACAAGAAGAGATCAAGGAGGACCGATTTCTAGCTGGATTTCATCAACAAGTTCAAAAGGAGCGTGAAAAGGCACGCCATGATCGACACATCAAATTGCGCAACATCAACATAAATGATCTGGTCTTGTTATATGACAGTAAATTTGATAAATTTCCAAGGAAATTTCAGATGCACTGGCTAGGGCCATATGTCATCAAGGAGATTACTGATGGTGGAGGAGTTCAGTTGGTCAAATTGAATGGAGAACCATTCCTAGGGAAGGTGAATGGCATCTGATTGAAGCCATACATGAATGATCCAGCTAGGTGACTATATGACGGAAGCATAGTCTTAGTGCTTTAGGTAGGTAAAAGGAGGTGCGGGACTATAAAATACACTACGCAGGTTAGAGAGCTACGCGAAGAGAGAAATGTGTGGAATGAGGGAATGTCACATAGTCCATAACAACACACAAAGCGATGTGCTACCAGAGGAGCAATCGCAGAGAGTAGCCAAAAAGTGACTGTTAAAGTCACTGTTCATGATTTGACGATGAAAAAACTACCAAATGGAGCGGGGGGAAGGAATTTAAATCTAACTTTATGGACTAGATTTCTGAAAATCTATTGCCAATCTAGCATTAATGAACCAATTTTGGGGGGAATGGTTGGATTTGAATTTTAAAGTGCTTATAAATTACAAGTGGTTGCTTAGTGAAAAACACAACATTTTCAGAATTGAGCAGTTGAGCTCTCAGGTGCACATGAACTGTGAAACCTTCGAACTTTTTCTAGCAAGTTTTGTGTTTTAGACATTACCACAGTCGAATAAGGATTTATTATGTTGCATTATGTCAATTCCCACTGAAGCTATGAGAGCGGAAGAAACAACAATTGAGGGAGCTTTCCTAGAGGTGGCTATGGCAGCAGAAGGAGTTGCCCCAGAGGGTGTGCGTGCAGAAATACCAGCTGAGGTAATGATGTCACCACATTCACCTAGACCAAGTCCTACCCCAACAAGGAGGGTCCCAGGAATAATAAAGGCATGCAGGCCGCGCCATCGTAGTCAGTGTGCACATATCCTAGAAAACACCCATAGAAGGATAATTCCACTGCATAAGAAAAGGACAAGATGATTAACCTGGAGCCAGAAGAAGAAGACATTGAGGATATCCCAATGGACAATGAGGATGTGGGGGTCAAAATGGAGGATGTTGAGATTGAGGGGTTTGACCCCATCATTAAGTTGCTTGAGTATGTTCCTTTCCATAGTGACAACACCAAGGTGCCCAAAGACATTGATGAAAGTAAGGTCCCCCTACACACACCATCTTATCGGACCAAATTGTGTTTGAAGGATAGTGCATGGGGCGTGTCACCCTTTTGAAATTAGAAGACTGGGATTTAGCAGGCATAAAGTAGTTTCCTCACCTAGCAATGGATCAACTCATGCATCAGATGTTCCACAAAACCATTGGTGTGAACGCATTGGAGCTAGGGTAGTGGCTGAGAGGTGTCGATAAGGTAGCACTGTTAAACCTACTATGGATGATGCATTACAAATACGCACCCATCACAATGGTGGTAATCAAGCAGCTGATGTGATTGGTACACAATGCGTGTTTGTGGTTGGAGGAGACAATACCCATGACTAATAGGCTGATTCATAGGATCACACAATTGCTGTACACAGTGGATAATCTGGTAATGGTATTTGGTGGGAAGGCTCATGAGCATGCCCTCATGAAGACCATGACGAAAAGAATTATTTTAGTAAAGAAGTCACGCAATTAGACCATTTTGAGCATCTGAGACCCTGAAGTCAAAGTGGAAAGGCAACTCTTAGCAGGGAAGGTTATGCGGAAGTGTTACGCAGATGAAGTGTCGGTACCAGTGATAGTTTTGGTGGCCTAATGCACATAGCGACTTCAATTTAATTGGGTGCACTTCCTCTGCAGTGAGTTCCTTGCGAATCGCCGCGAGGCGCAGAATATCAACAAGAAATTTCACTATGCATGGCTTTTGCTATCCATAGTGTTAGTAGCATGGGAGCTAGTTGAAGACAGTTAGTTTCCTTCAGTCATACCAGACCTACCAGCGGTAGCGATGTATGCTTCACTCTAGGGAACGAAGGATCCTCAATGGATAAAGGATAGAAAAATATCGTGTACCTTGATAGAGATGAATGTGCACGTGGTCATCAATCGCAAGCCGTGGTTGTCGCCTACCAATTTTGACAGATTGTAGGAATATGTGGAATTCAAGGCTACTTTCCACCTTATCTCAATAAGGGCATAGAAGGACCCTGAGAAGAAATGATAGGAATTTCCCTACTTGGTGATAGAGGATGTGATTGATGTGGTCCTTCACTGCTGGCTAATAGAATGGTGCACTGCATTGGACTTGACTGCAGGATCTAGGAAGACTGCCGTGTAGCAAAAGAAGGAAGAAGCCAAGTTGAATATGGAGTAGCTAGCCATGAAACAGATCAAGGAGACCGATGTTAAGGCTAAGGTAGAGTGATCTATTGCGTAGGAGATAGGCAGATATGTAGGAGGAGAGGAGTGTGGCTCTGGCAAAGAGAAATTGCCCTCACCAGACATAGAGGAAGAAGTGGACAAAAAGACAGAGAAGGGAGTGGACCAAGAGACAACTCTGTTTCGCATCAAGCGCACCATAGTCCAGAAAATATAGGGCCACAAAAGAAGTCCAAAGTAAGCAAGACACATTTGGATCCAATCACCCTCATAGATAGGGATCTGAATGATATAGGGGATACGGTGTGGGATGCCACCGCAGAACTACTATAGCAGTTCAAGTAGTAGTAGCAGCAGGTGGTGGGCACTATTCAGGTGGGTCTACACGAGTTGTAGATCTACGCCTCTCACATGAAAACTAGCATGGTGTCCACCAGTGTGATCATTCGACCTTAGAAGCCATGGAGATGTTGCATGTTAGGGGACCTCGAGCCATAGTGATGCCAGAAGGAGCATTCACGATGGCGACTAACACTGACAGACCAATTGTCAATTCCCTCAAGGGCATGGGACATAATCTGGCAGTGCTTCCTATTGAAGCACTTTACCTTTTATAGGATGGTGTGGTCACCGAACTTCGGGCCCGCGATCACCACACCTTGCAGGTGATTAATGAGCAAAAGGTCAGCAATGCTCATATGGCTATACAACATGACTCAGCCAAACCTCACAAATAATAATCAATGCCTCACTAAGATTGTGGATGAAGCATGTCAGACTGTCCCTGAGCTGGACATCCTTGAGGCTAAGCCAGTTGAGTGTGAGTTCAAAAAATCGCTACGGCAGTGCGTGATGCATGCACACAGTTGGCTAAGGTTAAGCTAGAGATCATTCTCAAGATCGTGAAGTTGCAGTTAAAGGCCTAAAATTCGACTCTACCAGTAGTAAGGGAGAAAAACACATGAATACTATGGAAAATAAAATAGTAGTGCTAACAAGTACAATGAAGGACTGCACGACACATTTTGAGTAGTCGCTCGAGGTCCTCACTAGCCTACAAGAGGACCCAATGTATAGAGGCTAGAGACAAAAGCGCAGGAACTATAGTAGTGATATGACGAGGTTAAGTTAATAGTGTGAACCATTGTCATCATGGACAAGCACTAAAGGAACAAGTAGACCTAACACAACACAAGGAAGAATGCTAAAGGCTCACTCGAAACCTTGTCTAGACGAGGCCTATGATATCACGACCACCATTGAAGGCATGTTGGCTAGTCCGCAAGAGACTCAGTAGAAGCTACAGGCTAATAGCGCAGGGCCAATGATAGAATAGTTGGTCGAGGAGTTGAAGCAGGCAGCAACATAGTGTGCTGCTAGTGTAGCAGTTGTCCAAGTTGAGGAGGGAGGTCTTCGCGACAAGATCTCCACACTAGCCGAGTGACTCAAGGGTGAGTCAACATGTTTGTGATGAGGGAATATTGGGAGCGGGTCCCCTCGAGGCAGTTTTGGGGTTAAACACCCAAGTTTTGGGGCAGAAGGCACGAATTTTGTGTAAATAAATGTAAAGTCTTCACATCTTGTGGTTGCAGAGCACGAAGATGTCTAAAGTTAAAAGGGTATTCCTTCCTTAGTCTCAATAAGTTGTGTTTGTTTTGGAGATCTACCCATGGTCCACGGACCATGGGATTGTATAAAAGTGGAAGTCTTAGAAGCTCTAAGTAGAGAGTACATTAGGTATGTTAGAAGTGATGAGTCATTGGTAAGTTTGGGTGAGCTAAGAGCGAGAGTCTTAACATAGGAAGAGGCTTTGCAGCTGAGTGTGCAAAGGCATAAGGTGGAAGTCAACAGCTGAGTGCACAGAACCCTGCAGTTGTGTGTGCAATGACAATAGAGTCTCTACTAGGAACTTGAATCATAAATAAAGAGAAGTATTCTAGAACCACCGTGTTTTCTGTCTCTGGTTATTGCATACAATTATGATATGTTAAGTTCTAGGTTTACATTATAATGCTAAGTTGATGCGTGGACATATTTGTTTCTATCTATTATTTAAACGCGTGTAATAATATATGTTTAAGCAAGGGTAATCTTAATTGCATGATAAAGTTGGGTAAACACTAAGATAATTAAGGGAATGAGATAGTAACATAGTTATAGAGGTGTGTAAGTGCCTAAATCATCATCTAAGGTTGTGCGAAGGGCAATCAAGTACCTTCACAGAGGTTTTGAAGGATGGAAAAGGAATTACATCGATAAGCCCTAAGGGCTTATCGATATGTACGAAGATCGAAGTAAAGGTATAAAATCGGCATCACGACTATCTCATGGTGCAGAAACTTAGTTCCTGCATCCCCCCATACTGCTTCGGGTGAGACATCAGTCTGCATTTAGCGGATTGATGCCGAAAGGGCCAGTAGTGTACGGATTTTCTTGGCTACTTATTTCTGAACATGGGTTAGGGCCCATCAAGCCAACGTCAACCACTGATTGACAAAAGTTGCAGAAGAGTTGTTGCGGTGTCTATACAAATTTTTACAGCAAATGGTAATTGTTTGTCGCATGTTTCCCTGCTGTTTGATAAATAACACATCATAACACGGGCCTTGTACTCATCCTTGTTGTAGCTTCCAGCTTCAGAGGCATTGGTCCCCCTATTGCAACATAATTTTCTAAAACTGGACAGTGATCTTTGTCGTGCCCCTGGATTTTGCACTTTAGGCACCAAACTTCATCGTGTGACTTGGGCCGAGTTGTTCCATCTTTCTTTAGAATCTAAATTTCAAGGGAAAGGTTATACAACTGCACATGAATCTACTAAACCCCATATTAGCATCTTTCATTGGCATCTCATGCAATCTCATCGCAATTTCTAGAGTTTCGGCTTGGGTCACAATCTTTTATTATGATAGCACACCCTTAGATGAGGTAGGAGAGAAGCCACAAACCATTCGCGATGTTGCCCATTAGTTAGATTCGTGTTAGCCTCACAAATCATACACTTCAATCTTTGATCCAAATCCCAGGGTGTCTCACGACGCTTGATCAAGATCTCTTTGAATCCCACAATTTATTGTGCTTCAGACTTAGGTCTACTGAACTCCTTATTCAGTGTAGTTTTGATATCTTCCAACGCAGATATTGGATTATCAGTGTATTACTTAATGTACCATGTTAGTACGTGATCCTGCAAAGCACTAACCAACATTTCCTTCTTCATTTGATCATGTGTGATACCCTGAGCTTCCCATACGACCTTCATGACAAACCAAAACTAGTCTGGATCTTCATTTCCCACGCCCTTGAACACATGTAGTTTTATGGAATTCACCATACTGAATGGTGCTAGAGGTGTCGGTGGTTTGGGTGAGGGTGCAAGTAGTGGAAGCGATGATGGAGGTGGGGTTGGTGGATGAGGTATTCATAGGAACCCCTATCTTATTAACTAAAAAATGCTCTGCAGAGAAACCTGTGATTCTCCCTCGTCATCACCCAGACGAGGTTCAACCAGTGCGCAATACTCAATGCCTTTTCCTCGTCCACCCCTAAAAGTCCTTCCACTTTGCGTGGCCCCAAACCTCAAGGTAACTGCATAACCCACTTTTCACACAATAGTATCTTAATCCAAGTATTTAAAGACCTTAAATACTTACCTCACAGTCCTTTGAAGAACTGTTGCTCTGCTTTGTTGTAACTACCCAAAGTATCGATCGTGAACTCTGTCACAAATCCTCATATGATACGATTGAGCCAATGATCGACGACGCACACGATCTTATGTCCAAATGCTTCCAATCTCTGCACTAACTCCAGGGTCTAGACAACGAAATTGTGAAGTCTCGACCTCCCTTGATCATCTGCCAACTTCACTATCCACTCATATAATTTAAATGTAAAGGAACAAAATAAGATTTCATGTATCTCTGTGTACAAATATTTGTCCAACCACTATTCTTTTGTCAATTGTGGATTCATGTTTTCTTGCGATGAAAATTTGTGGATGTTTCTATCCAACCAATCTTTGATCTCTTCCTTAGTTGGATTCTAATGATGTGACATCACACATCTTGTTATGCAGATCCCAATCCCAGCAACAAAACAATTTGTTGGCTTGATGGGCCCTAACCCAGCTTCGACATTAAGTGTCCAAGCAAATCCCTACACCACTGGCCCTTTCGGCATCAATCCATAGAGCACGGATTGAAGTCTCACTCAAAGCAATATGGGGAGATGGAGGAACCAAGTTTCCACACCCTGAGATGGCTGTGATGTTGGTTTTATACCCTAAACCTTACTTTGTGCAGACCTATAAGCCCTTTAGGGCTTATCAAGGTACTTCTCTTATTCATCCTTGAAGCCTCCATGAAAGTCTGTGATCATCTTTCGCAGATCCCAAATAGCCAATTCAAATGCTTACGAACCTCTGTAATTATCCTTACTTCTGTGTCTACCCCAATTATCTTAAGTATTGGTTGACTTCAACATGTATTATGATTATCATGCATAAACATATATTCTTACATGTGTTCATATGACAGGGTAAAATACATAGATTCATGCATCAATATAGCATTAATTCATAAATCTAGTATTCAACATAGAATAATCACAATATTCATGACATAAGTAAAATAACTCATATACAGATATCTGTATAATAATTCTCTTTATTGATGGTTTAGATCTTCAATACAAACTCTAACTTCCCTATGCACACTACTGCAAGGGTTCACGCACTCAGTTGCAGACTTCTACCCTAGGGCTCTGCACACTCAACTGCAGAGCCTCTTCCTACACAAAGAATCATCGCTCTTAACTCTCACAGACCCAAAAAATTCCTTAGAAATCTTACCAAAAACATGCCTTAGATTCTTCTAAGACTCCCTTTTTATACATTCCTGTGGACCGTGGACCAAGGGCTGATATCATCAAGTCGACACAAACTATCTAAATTGAGGATGGAAACCCTTTCTCACTATTTACAACTTTACACTCCATGATCACAAAATGTGGAGACTTTACATTTTTTACACAAAACGTGGGCCTTTAGCCCCAAAACTTGGGCTTTTAACCTGAAAATTGACCTTAGGGGAGTCGTTCCCAAGACAAATTCAGTGCAAGGAGTCACAAATGTATCTTCTTTGGGTACTCATAACTCTAAAGCATACAATCTCTATGATGAAGTGAATAAGAAGTTTATAATATCTAGAGATGTGATATTTCTTGAGTCTTCCAAGACTGACAATGTTGTTGAGAAGCAACTTAATCTCTTAGATAAATTTGAACATTCAAAGTGTTTTCTAGATTTTGATAGTGAAATTCCACATCTCCTTCCCTTAGCTCTATACTGCTATGAAGAGCCTTGAAGAAATTAGGTTGAAGGAAATTCCTTCCCCTTCTTTGTCATGAAATGGCTAAGAGACTACTAACAACAGGTAGCCAAATATCACAAGCAGTGAGGGTACATGCAAGATACAAAGCAAGGATTAATTTAAAGGAGTAATGCAAAGGAGTGTACTGACTATATACATATTATCAAACATCTTCCATCCCACTTAGGATGCCTTGCATCATGCCTGGTCAGTCATAATGTCATGTTCGTCGCAATCTCCCTAGCTTAAATAAACAAGTGGTAATACTCTTCATATTCTAGGCTATGTAATAAACAAGCGAAAGGGAGAAAGACATGTAGAGGAAACACATGGAATGACTTGAGAAAGTAATGTAGAGGAAACACGTGGAATGAATTTTTGGGTGTGCAACCCTGAATGTCATTGAAGATAGAATGATACAACAATGATAAGCAATCCATTAAGCTACACTAAGAGGTGTATTTCAAAATATGTTCTTTATTTTCCATTCCTACCCTCTAAAGGGTTATGCATCAGATGGAGTCTTCATGCGGTCCCGATATTCTATCATACCTTGGGTTCCTTGGTATGCTCTTCTTTCTCGTCAACTCCTTGAGAGTCATTTAACATGTCGTCCTTCTTCGTGGCCCTTGAGAGACATAATTGCATACCTTCAATGGGAAGTGATCTTTGCAGGATGAGGCCCTGGGAGGACATATCTATGCAATTTGAGGATGTAAGGCAAACTAGGTAGTCAAGGGACAAAACTGCATAGTTTTTGGTGACAGTGGGTTCTGGCTGAGGGAAGGACATGGGAGGAAACCACTGCATAGTTCTGAATTCTAAGGGAGGCTAGGATTTTTGTGCATTGTACAGTTCAAGTAAGAAAGAGAAAATCTTGAGGGTTACAGATGTGAAGTGTGCAGTTCAAGAAAGTTGGATGAGTCTAGGTTGCTCTGAAAACTCTAAAATTTGGCTAAGTGTGGGATCAGTGGAACTGATGTGAATAGTGTTGAAAGTTGAATATGATCACATGCTTGAACACTTAACAATATAAGATAGACCATCTAGAACATATAACACATACTTCGCTTAATGCAACAACCTTTGTGGCAGCTTATGGCAAGTGTGGCTACAATGATAGACTTTGGGAGGATAAATGTGACACTTATGCAAGACTGTGTGAGATGAGTGTGAAACATGCCTATGTGATGAGGACAACCGATTCTCACAAATATTTTCCCTTGAAGCAAAAAAAACTTGCATGCAACCTGTGACCTCTCACCTTCATTTTCTCATAATTCCCTTTCTTTTCATAAATAAATGTTCCAAAAATGCCTTTTTTCCTATTTAATGCCTTAGCCATTGACTTTTCCAATTTCCCTTGGCCATAAACATATCCAGTGATGCCCACTAGGATATCTTTTCTAAACATTCAACTTCGAATAAGTGTCCCTTAACCGTGGTCTTATTTTTCATTTATTAACTTTTATTACATGAACTTTTAACGAGGGGATGTTAAAGTAAGCCCGACATAGTGAGGTAATGAGTGAGAGGCCGAATGTATTAAATCATTAAAGTATCTATGGAGTCAAGAGTAAAGGAATCATGTAAGGCTTAGAAAATTTCACATGATGGGTTAGGTCTAGATTCTCTATTGGAGTGTGACAATATAGGGCTATGAGAGTTTAGGAGGTTTTTGCAAAATATAAATTTTGTTCACACATATATATCCCCTAGAACAAGATACAAAGGAATCTATCACATTGCATGAATTTATCAAGTTTTGTGTGAAATGCTAAGTGAGGATGAGGTGGTAAGTCTCATAAATGCATTCGTGTGGCCTTATGGATGCCACATAAGTGGCACAGGCAACATGGAAAGGCCACCTCGCTCTCACACATGTGCCATTTGGGAGTGACTTATTGATGTAGCAAAAGTGAATTGGTCAAATTTAAAAGGGGGCAACCTTCAATCCATGAGTCGCATTGAAATATAATTTATATCATCAAAAATCTACAACAAGCTAAAGGACATGGGGTTGTCCAAAGGTAAATTTGGAAGCTTTCGTGAAGAAATATTTTTGTAACATCTTTTTCATATAAGCGAGACCATCTAAGATAAGTTATTTGAGAGGAACATTTCCCACAACAAGGAAATTTTATGGGGTTGAGAGGGGCCTTCATACTCATTTTCAATGTGTTCTTTGAATTTTCATGATAACAAAACCATGGCTCCTCAAAAAACACATTAATAGGGTAATGGCATATTAGAGTAAGTGCTCTTCTGCATACCTTCATACACCTTTAAAGTGGATGGAGGACACATTTCCCATAGCTAGGGTTTTGGTTATTATTCGTCGGACTATTGTGCGTTCGATAACTTAGCCATCTTGACAATGACTTCAACAGAGAATGGGCTACCTCGAGCCTTGGTTGTGGCTTCAACATCGAAGGGACTATCCTGCTATCATTTTTTAGGGGAGACAACGTCAATCTGCTCAACCATTGCTTGGGAAGCAATGGGATTTTCCCTCATTATCATGATCAGAGCCATTTTTCCCCCTTTGCGATTAACTCTTGTTCATGAAACTATTCATCAACAATCTCTGATTATTAAAAAATATTGATATTTCTCTTTTGGGTTGCTAAAAATAAGGTTGATTCAGATTAAGGGACGACATCGACTTCTAGCAAAACCTGTTGAGAATTTCTGTTAATTTCAAAAATAAACGAAATTGCACAGGGAACAATGCTCTGTTTTTTAATATAGGAGCTTAATCATAACGGAGAAAAAAAATGTTACAAAATAGTCTTTCTCTACTCAGAAGGATTACATCAGGAATGTTTTAGTTCCAGAAACTAATTTCACTATCTCAGAAAAATTACAGTTTCAACACCGCTGTGCGTTGCAGATTAATTCTACACTACTGTGTCTGTCATTGCATTTTCATATATAATGAACAACACAAAAATATCTTACATACGTTTTGCTTGTTCCCATACTTCCGTAAAATAGAAAACAATAAAATTAAAAATTTCACCTACATTTACCAACTGTGGTAAATATCATTAATTACACGGCTGAAAATATCCTATCGGAATTTAATGCGTGGCCCATCACAACATTGCACCATCGCATGGGAGGAAGAGAAAGGATTTGCTGCCGCTGCCATAACCATTTGAATCATGCGATTTGCGATATGCGATCAGATCACATCGCGAAATCGCAATCGCAGACAATAGAAGGGATGCAGTGAAGGTTAACAAGGAAATGTGCGATATGCAATCTGTGACTTGATCGCATCACAGGGAACTCAAATTGAGGTTTTCTGGAAATAGAAAGTTGCGGTCGCTGTCACTCCACGACAGTTTAAATTGTCATTCCAACACTCCCCTTTAATTTCAACTGCTGGGTTTTTTTGCATACCCAGGCATTTCCTGAAATGATCAAAAATTTTCTTTCCCAATGGTTTTGTCATGATGTCAGCTCACTGATCCTCTGTTCTACAATGCTGCAAAACAATCTCACCATTGTTAGCCAATTCACGTATGAAGTGAAATTTGGTGTCTATGTGCTTTGTCCTTTTATGAAAAACAAAGTTTTTAGACAATGTTATTGCCGAGCTATTGTCACATTAAATGGTTCTACCCTTTTCTTCTTCATGACACAAATCTCTGAGAACTCTTCTCAGCCACACTGCTTGGCATGTTGCTGCTGTTGCTACCACATACTCTGCCTCTACTGTTGACAAGGACACAACTGGTTGCTTCTTGCAAGCCCATGAGATGGCTCTCGATCCCATATGAAACACATATCCCGATGTGCTTTTCCTATCATCAACACTTCTAGCCCAATCACTGTCATTGTAAACTATCAACATGAAACTTTCAAAAGAGGATTATAAAATACCAAACCCCTTCGTTCCATTCACATACTTTAGAATCCTCTTGGCTGCCTACCAATGAGTCTCTTTCGGTCTTTCCATAAATCTGGAGATTAAACTCACAACGTGCATAATGTCCGGCCTAGTTGTAGTCAAGTACATAAGGCTGCCAACTATGCTCTTGTACAATTTTGGATCAAAATCCTTGCTACTGTCTTCTTTGGTCAATTTCAACCCCATGACAGTTGGAGTCACAGCTGCCTTGTTGTTCTGCATGTTAAATCTCTTCAACACTGCTTCTACATATTTAACTTGAGAAATGAAAACACCATTTTCACTTTGGTCTACTTCAATTCCAAGAAAATATCTTAAGAAGCCCAAGTCAGTCATTTCAAATTCACTTTTCATGACTGCTTTAAAATAAACAATGAGAGAAACATCATTGCTAGTAAAAATCAAATCATCTACATATAAAACAACAATAAGAATCTTACCGTCATTCTCCTTTATGTAGAGTGTGGGTTCACTATCACACTTATCAAACCCATTCTCAATCAGATAAGCATCTATTCTGCTGTACCATGCTCTTGGAGCTTGCTTCAGCCCATAAAGAGCTTTCTTCAGTTTGCAGACTTTATGCTCTTGGCCTTCAACTTCATAGCTTGGAGGTTGTTCAACATAAACCTCTTCTTTTAACACTTTATTCAGGAATGCAAATTTAACATCTATCTGATAAATCTTCCATTTGTGTTGTGCCGCAATAGACAACACTGTTCTGATTGTTTCCATCCTTGCTACTGGTGCAAAGGTTTCATCATAGTCTTTGCCTTGTTGCTGCTTGTAGCCTTTTACAACAAGTCTTGCTTTGTGCCTGTCAATCTTGCCTTCAAAATTTCTTTTGGTCTTATAGACCCGCCTAAATCCAATTGCATCTTTGCCTTCAGGGAGGTCTACTAAATCCCATGTTTTACTGTTCTCAATTGCACCAATTTCTTCATTCATTGCTTCAATCCATTTATTTTCATTTACAACATCTTCAAAATGAACTGGGTCATCAACATGAAAATACAAAGCGAATAATGAATTCAGACCGCTATTGTTACTTACCTTTCTTTGTTCATAAATCTCATTCAGATTTCTGAATCTTGGTCTTCTTGGTGTGCTTGGAGTTCCATCCGAACTTGAGGGTATTTCGGATCCCTGTGGTGTGCTCAGAGAAGCACTTCCTTGATTTCTCAAGGATGTTCGAATTCCAGCTTGTGGTGTGGTTTGTTGTACGTGCTGTGGTGGAGGAGGAGCCACCAGTGAAGGATTATTTGTTGTTGTCCCTTCCTCTTCTTCTTCGTGAGACACAATTGTCTTCACATTCATTGTCTTCTCTAAGCTTCCATCCCAAGCTTCATCTTCAATGAACTGCACATCTCTGCTTACTATCAATTTGTTGGTGGATGGATTATAGAGTTTGTATGCTTTTGACTCATCACAATAGCCAATAAAGACACACTTCTCCCCCTTACTGTAAAGCTTCTTCCTTAGCTGATCTAGTACATGTGCATATGCTACACAACCGAATACTCTCGTGTGAGTGACAATTTGCTTTTGACCACTCCATGCTTCTTCTGTTATTTTGTTCATGACAGCTTTAGTTGGGTATCTATTCAAGATGTAAACTACGCAAGTGACAGCTTCTGCCCAATACTCATGCGGCAAGTGTTTTGCCTTCAGCATACTTCTGACCATGTCAAGAATTGTCCTATTCTTCCTTTCAGCAACACCGTTTTGCTGAGGTGTACCTTGTGGTGAACTGCTTTTGTATGCCATTCTCTCTGCAAAAATGCAAAGTCTTTGGAGATGTACTCTCCTTCTCTATATATGCTGAGCACTTTGATATAATGGCCACACTGCTTCTCCACAAGAGTTTTGAAGTGGCGGAATTTCTCAAACACTTCACTCTTCTGTTTTAGCATATACACACATGTATTTCTGGTGTAATCATCAATGAAAGTTAAAACATATATATTTCCGGCAAATGATGGTATTTGCATCGGTCCACACACATCAGAGTGAACAATTTTCAAGGGTGCTTTTGCCCTTATACTCTTTCCTGCTAGAAAGCTTTCTTTGTGTTGCTTGCCCAAGATGCAGCCTTCACAAAGCCTGTCCGGTTTCTCGATCAATGGCAATCCCTTTACCATTCCCTTTCTATGCAACAACTTCAAGCCTCCAAAATTGAGATGTCAAAATCTCAAGTGCCACAACCAATTCTCATGTTTCACTTGTTCCTGAAAGACTTCTTGTGTTACAATTGCAATAGTTCTTCCTTCCTTCAAATCTGCCCTGAGTTTGAGAGGAAACATTCTATTGCTAGTCATCTGCACCTATGCAATGATCTTCTTACTTGGAGGTATGTCTCTGATTGTACACATATCATCTTTGAAGAACACATTGTAACCTTTGTTAATGAGTTGTCCAATGCTCAAAAGATTACATTTCAAACCAGGTACATAGTATATCTCTGACACAATCATCTGTTCTCCATTTCTTGCTTGGATACTGACTCTGCCCTTACCCTTGACAGATATCTTACTATCAGTTCCTATTTCACATTTTCATCCAGATTGGCAAACATTGTAATATTTATAGTCACGTGATTACTACAACCTGAGTCTAAGAACCAAAAATCTTCTTGTTTGTCTTGTGCAATGTTACATGTTAACAGCACAATCTTTGGATTCTTATCTTCTTCATTTGCAAAATTAGCATTCTGCCTACTATTCATGTCATTTTGTTTTTTTCTACATTCATTGGCGTAGTGCCCATATTTCTTACAATAATGACATTGGACTTGGGATTTGTCATACCTTTGTCCATGAGCTTGTTGTTGGCTTGAACCTTCATCTTGGTTCTGATTGCAGCTCCTTCTGCTTGTGCTTGCAGGATTATTTCTGCCTTTGTTTTGGCTTCTTCCACGACTTCTGTTATTTGCTCTACCTCGACCTTTTCCTCGACCAAAAGACATCTGAGTCTTGAATGCTTGCTCAAAAGAGTTAGCTGTTCCTCTACTTAGTCTGTGTTCATGAGACATCAAAGAAGCACTCAGTTCATCTACTGTGAACTGTGAGAGATCCTTTGTTTCTTCTATTGCTACCACAATAGCTTCAAACCTTGAGGGTAAACTTCTCAAAATCTTCTCTACAATCCTTCTTTCTTCAAGAATCTCACCATGAGATCTTATTTGGGTTATCAACTCAATAACCTGAGTGAAGAATGAATCTATTTGTATCAGATTCTTTCATGTTGAGTGTTTCAAAGTCTCTCCTCAACATCTGCAACTTTGCAGTCTTCACCTTCTCCATGCCTTGATAGGCTGTTTTGAGAATATCCCATGCCTTCTTGGATTTTGTTGTTGCTGCAATCCGTGGAAAAACACTTTCATGTACTGATTGGAAGATAAAAAAGAGGGCTTTGGTATCCTTCTTCCTGTCGCTCTTCAACTGGTCTCTTTCTTCTACTGTCAAAACAGCCAATGTTGTTGACTCTGTAGGTTCAGCATAGCCAATTTTAACCAGCTCCCATATTCCTTGAGAAGCAAACAATGCTTTCATTGTTATGGACCAATAACTGTGATTTTTCCCATTAAACTGTGGCAGTTGGGAATTTGTCAAACCAGTTGCAGCATCTGCCATATAAACGTGTATAAGTAAAGAAGAAATACTCACTGTATAACAAAACAAGCAAAAAACGTTTTCTGCTGGAGAAAGATCTGCTCAATAAGCTTCTTACAACTCTGACAGTGAAAAAAAAACAAACTATGTTTTTGACTCACTGAGTGCCTAGACCAGCTCTCATACCATGTTGAGAAATTTTGTTAATTTCAAACAAAAAAGAAATTGCATAGAGAACAACGCTCTGTTTTTAATACAGAATCTTAATCATAACGGAGAAAAAAAACTGTTACAAAATAGTCTTCCTCTACTCAGAAGGATTACATCAGGAATGCTTCAGTTCCAGAAACTAATTTCACCATCTCAGAAAAATTACAGTTTCAGCACTACTAAGCGTTGCAGAAAAGAACTCTCTTTTTTTAATTCTACACTACTGTGTCTGCCACTGCATTTTCATATATAATGAACAACACAAAAATATCTTACATATGTTTTGCTTGTGCTCATACTTCCGTAAAATAGAAAACAATAAAATTAAAAATTTCACCTACATTTACCAATCGTGGTAAATATCATTAATTACACCGCTGAAAATATACTATCGGAATTTAATGCGTAGCCCATCACAACATCGCAACATCGCATAGGAGGAAGAGAAAGGATGTGCCGCTGCTGCCATAACCATTTGAATCATGCGATTTGTGATATGCGATGAGATCACATCGCGAAATTGCAATCGTAGACAATAGAAGGAACGTAGCAAAGGTTAACAAGGAAATGTGCGATATGCGATCTGAGACTTGATCAAATCCCAAGGAACTCAAATGGAGGTTTTCTGGAAATAGAACATTGCGGTCACTGTCACTCCACGGTAGTTTAAATTATCATTCCAACAAAACCTTGACAAAATCATTATTTGCATACGTGAGAGAGATTGCAATTTTTTCTTCTTCCACGCTATTGCCCTGAGATGCGATGATCACCAAGCATTTTTTCCAAGTCAATCTCTTTGGAAATAACTCAATTCATTGAAGAGATTATTGACCAGAGACAACATGGTCATTCCATAGAATCCAAACGCTGGTAGAGATATTGATTCCTCGACTCCTCTCACCCGCTTAAAGAAACCACCTGCGCTCCCACGACCTCCCTCCATGACTATCCATTGCCATCACGTTTATGGTCGATCACGGGTGTTTCAGTTTGACTATCCATAGATCGTTGCTCGATCCCAACACGTCGCGAAATGACGAACATTAACTAAATTAAACTTAATTAAATATTGTATCGTGAAGGATGTGGAGCCGGGTGAAATCTCATGCCTTTCCTTAGACATCAGACAAAGAATATTAACTTATAGTTAAATCTTAGCCATTCATTAAAAAAATCAAATTCTGCAAACTCACTTCACCTTGTCACTTGTTGTTGCAATACATATGCGCATAGGCGTGACTAGATAATGAAAGAATCAATATTTCTTTGTTAAACTGAATATGTTTGCAATTTTCTGTTAGGGATTATTAACACAAACTTAGAGAATTAGTAAGAGTGTATTTGAAAGTGCAACCACTTTTTCCCTTAACAAACCCATTGTGCATTTTGCTTGTGCTTTGAATATAAATGGAAAAATTTAATTCCCATGTACATCGAAAATAATATTTTAGAATTTGAATATAAATTGTAATGGATATAAAGTTGAAAATATATACAAAAGTTTAATATAAATTCAACCTGACATCGGCAAATAAATATATATATATATATAAATTATACATGTGTATGGTAAATAGAAATATAAATCAGCATGCATATTAAAATCAATATATTAGAAATTAAATCTACAAAATGAAAAACAGATGGTGAGACAGTATATATTAAGACATGACCTTTATTGTGTGAAGGTTAACATTTTAAAACATAATGGATGGATGCCACTTCTAAACTAATTATCTATAAAAAGAAATACTTTAAAAATTGAAATATAAATAAAAATTCACGCACATAAATCAATTCATTAGAAATTATATACTAAGGCATTCCCTTTGTGAATATTTATATTTTAAGACATTATGGATGGATGG
>APFE031448784.1:136312-182263 GCA_000404065.3 Pinus taeda | reverse complement strand
GATATATAAAAAAAAAACAGGAAACAACGCATTTAAAAAAAAACAACACATTTTTAAAATGAGAAACACATCCTTAAATTTTAGATTTTAAAATTATCTCATTTGACCAGTTTAAAACTCCTAAAACTAATGTAATTCTATTTACTCTCTGCACTATATTACTCCTCCATATCCGGTTTAGTAATTATATTAAAAACTTTTTTCATATGTACTCTTCACTCTGTATACCCGCATATTACTTTTTGAGTTTAATAATCATCTCAGAAACTTTTTATCCAGATTTATAATGTACATTTTAGGGAAATAATACAAATAAATAAATTTAAGAAAATAATAAATTAATTAAATTGATTTTTGGATGTCGAGAGAGATAAATATCAAATGTATCTTTCATTACTTATGCAAATTAACCAATATATAAATATTAATTTATTAGTACTTTGAACAGGGATATATCCTAGCATCAGTTATGAGTTCAAAGAGTCAATCAGAACGACGGAAGGACAATGGATTTGGATACGAAATTGGGCGTTTATGAATTTTATGCAGTGAAATGGATTTTTCATTTTCTATTCTCGAATCCCCGTGATTTATACAAATCCTGGTGACAAGCCCTTATGTTTATACAAATGTGAGCTGGCAAACAACTCCATATATAAAATAGCTTGTGGAAGACAAACCGAGCAGATAGTTTATTAATATTTTCTGTAACCATGATAATGATGTTGTCGTTGCACGTGTCTTGGATGACAATAGACAAATCAAACAGATATTCTATTAAACTTTTCAAGTAATTTTAATAACGATCTTGCTCCAATAATGGTCTTGTTGTTTCATGCCTCTGAGTAGACAAACCAAACGAAATAATATATCAAACTTTTAAAGTAATCGTATCGACGATCTTGCTGTCTTATGTGTCTTGTAGCGACATGAGCAAAGTTTTAAAAGGCACCGAATATATGCTCATCTTTAAATAAATCTTTTCAGGGCTGTCACGAATTCTGAATTCTAAGCTTTTGCATGCTTTGGCCACCAGATGTATAGTACAGAAGCAATGCATTTAGTTTTATTGAATAGTTGTGCTATAACTTTGTCTGAGAAGTTTGGCAAAAGTTTGTGCTCAAAAACATGGAGTGCCTTTGGCTCTATGTTGTCACTTTCTTAAACTAAAATTTATTGAATCCAGCTAACAGGCTAAGACGGAACTAGCTGATCCGCCACTTCTTTTTTTCTATAGATTGGATTTTTTATGAATTCCACCGAACCAACTTTAAGCTTCGGGGAAACGAGACAGGATAGGTATTTCAATCATGTTGAACGAATAATAATTGAGAATTGTGGAATCATAATCAACCATTGTCCGGGAAATAAATGATCTAATGCATTGAATATCTATTGTCATATGGAGTTTCTACTATAAATTACATTTTAATAGAAGCAACTGAAGTATAATGACACTAGAGTAAGAATAGAATAAAAGAAAATGAGAAAATTCCTCAATATAGACTGTTGATACATTAGTAGGTTATTCGGCTTGCAAGCTGTGCTAATTGTTAGGGAAATGACTTCATCAATTGGTGTAGTTTGAGTTTCGTGCCTATGAATATTCTTTTATATTGCTTAAGAATTTCTTCTTTCAGAAGTATATGGAGCCTTCTTTTGATACTCTGTAACTTGTGTTCCAACTCGTATAACTTCATTGATTCTCATTTGAAAAATATATGCTAGTATGTACAATGATTGAAATTCTTGATAATTGTAGGAAAATCATCACAGTAAGCCCACTTCGAAGTTTTAATATGTTGTCAACCATTCCTAACTTGTAATAAACTTGTTACAACGACATCGATTCATCAAGCCATGAAGAAATACACAATATGAAGATTCTATATCTAAAGTGAAATAAAATTTTTAAATATAAAATATAAGAAAAAATGATAAAACAAAAACAATTTGGCTTCAAGGAATGTTCATGGTAATTACACACTCGTGTGTTATTCAGTTTCATCACTTTGGATACCACGATTCGAATTACGAGCCATGGCATTTATGCAGTAGTTGGAGATTACATGGTTTGAAATTCATGTGAAGCGAATGCAAGGCCAAACTCTTCCTATCTGCGAAAAAGTGATTGTGAGTTGGTGTTACAAATACAATAGTTGTTTCAAGATGAAAACATCGCACATCAACATCTGTTACCTGAGACGTGTTCTCTTTAAACTAGCCAAATGTAATACCTATGACTAAATTAGAAAATTGGCAAATGATAATAGAATAGGTCCATTCATAAATCTCACATCTATAGTTGTGGAGTTAGTCGTATAACGATTCCAGCTGTACAAATTTTCTTGAATCAATACAATATCATTAATATCAAGATCCCTAAATAATAACCAAAGGTCGAATAGTCTCTGAGGTAATGTGATAACATTATGTGATCGAAGAATGTATCTGGTTGTTATAATTAGAAAGCCGTTTCAGTTGGGTTCATGGTTAATTATCTTATGGATCATTCAACGTAGTTCTACTGGGCGTATATCACTTACCATTAATGAATGTAACATGCCTCATTGATCTAGAGTTCGATGCCACCGTAACACGTGTAGTAGGAAGAAACACCTGAATGCAACCATAGATTTAATTGTGATGTCTTGAGTAATGCTGCTTAAATTGGTGCAATCATTGAGTTAGTTGAATGAAATATATTAGATATCGAACACGGTTTCGTTTGAATTTTTATTTTAATTTTAAATTTGAGAAGTACAAAATTGCCATGGTAAATCATTTATGAATAAATCTAACATCCGGAATCTTGGTGAGATAATTACCGCTTAATTGGGAATATACTATAAGCAATTTGAATTTTAACCAATGCAGTTTAATCACTGTAATTGGTAAACTTTTCCTAATGAAAAAATACATAAAATTTAAACTTTAATTATTAATAACTAGCACAACAATATTTAATAATGTGATTGATATAAGTTGATATACTAAGTTTATATCAACCACATTAATAACGATTAAGGATATTTTTTTAAACACTAACTATTATAGATTATTATAAGTATATAAATAATACCATATTATTTATATATATTGTTATACGATTATTATATTAATATTATTATAATGATATAAAATTATTTTATTTATAAATTATAATAATTATTATATTATTATAACAATAATATCAAATAATAATAATAAAGATAAAATGTGAACAGAATTGAAAAGAAGGAGATGTAGCTCACCTGCACGTGGAGACTACACTCAAAACAGAGAGATCACTCTCGTGCACTCTATTACTCATCAATAAAAGATTATATCATTAAATACAACTTTAGAAATCAGGAAGTTGCAACCAAACTCCTAAATTCTAGGAACAAACCCTAAACTAAAGAGATACGTTATGACTATGTAACCATTTCTCCATTAATACAAAATAATATTAATTATTTTAAACTCCCTCCTTAATGGAGAAAGGGTTGTCCTAGAATCTTAACATCCCTCTAAACAATTCAAACTTCACACGTCCAAGAGGCTTTGTAAAAATATAAGCCACATTGTCATAAGTTTTACAATATTCAACAATAATTTCCTTTGATTGTAGTTTCTCTCTGATAAAATGGAGCTGAGTGTCTATATGTTTGGTGTTTTTATGAAACATTGGAGTGTGTGCCAATTTAATGGTGCTCTGGTTGTCGCTTTTGATGGAGGTGGAATTCTTCTCTTCTTTTCCTGCATCATTGAGAAACCTTCTCAACCAGATTGCTTCACAGGTTGCTGCACACAATGCTTGATACTCAGCTTCACACGAAGACAAGGCTACAGTACTCTGCTTCTTGCTGCTCCATGCTATGACCTCAGATCCTATCCTGGATGCATAACTTGTGATGGACCTTCTATCATCCAAGTTACCTGTCTAGTCTGAATCTGAAAAACCTGCTAGAATAACATCAGATGCGTCAGTGTATAAAATGCAATAGTTCACATTACCACAAAGATATCTCAAAACGCTTTTGCTGCTATCCAGTGACCTTGAAGCAGTTTTGACATGAATTGGCTCAACACACTAATAGAGTATGCCAAGTCAGGTCTGGTTGTTGTGAGATATATCAAGTTGCCAACTAGCTATTCGTACATTGTAGCATCAACCTATTTAGTGCCATCGTCACTGCACAACTTCATATTCTGCTGCAAAGGTGTCACTGTTGATCTACACTGATTCATACCAAACTTTTCCAATAGATTTCTAGCATACTTTCCTCGGGTAAGAAAAGTGTTTCCAATATCTCTACATACTTCTAATCCCAGACAGTAATGAAGGCTTCCGAGATCTTTCATCTCAAAAACTTGTGCCATAAGACTTTTGATTCCTCTGATTAAATCATCTGCATCTCCTGTTATAATCATGTCATCTACATACAAAGAAATCAAAATAATCTGCCCTTGATTATTGTACTTGGTATACAAATTTGGGTCATTTAAACTTCTATGAAAGCCATACTCTAAAAAGAAAGAATCAACCTTTTCGTACCAAGACCTGGGTGCTTGCTTTAAACCATATAAATCCTTTTTCAATCTCCAAACAAGATGTTCTTGCCCTTTCTTTACAAACCCTTCTGGCTGTACTAAGTAAATTTCCTCTTTTAAATCACCATTTAAAAATGCAGATTTAACATCAAGCTGGTGTAACTCCCAATTACATTTAGTAGCTAAAGCAATAAGCATTCTGATTGTATTTAACTTTGCTATAGGTGCAAAAGTATCATCAAAATCTATACCTTCCTGTTGTGAATTTCCTTTTGCAACCAACCTAGCTTTTAATTTCTCTATACTTCTGTTTGCATTCATTTTTGGTTTAAACATCCATTTACACCCTATGGGTGTTTTACTCTTAGGCAGCTCAACTAAATCCCAAGTATCATTTCTAAGAATTGATTCTATCTCTTCATTCATTGCAGCCCTCCACTCCTTAAATTGACTAGCTTCTTTGTAATTAGTGGGCTCTACAATATTCAAAACATTTGACATCAAAGCATAGTCTCTCAATTTTAATGGTTTTTGAGTCTTCCTACTTGATCTCCTTGGTAGGGGACTTACCTCAATTTTTTTTCTTTAGCTATAACTGGGCTTGCATTATCACCTTCTTCCTGTTCTTCTTTTTGCTCTTCTTTCTGCTCCTGCTCTCTTTCATCCTCGTTGCTTTCATCCACAAACAATGGAATGTGCCAATCA
The DNA here is from genome assembly GCA_000404065.3 of Pinus taeda. Lineage (NCBI taxonomy): Eukaryota > Viridiplantae > Streptophyta > Pinopsida > Pinales > Pinaceae > Pinus > Pinus taeda. The sequence continues at coordinate 177,022 of APFE031448784.1, read as the reverse complement.
TCACCAATGTCATCTTTCCCTTCTTGTACCTGTTCATGAAATATTACATCCCTACTTCCAAATGTCTTACGAGACTTAGGATTGAGTAATTTATATGCTTTAAATTTTGTGCCATAACCAACAAAGATGCATCTAACTACTTTAGGGTCTAATTTCTTCCTATCAGCTTTGGGTATATGGGCAAATGGTTTTGACCCAAATACTCTTAAATGGTTTACTGCTGGTTTATATCCATATAAAGCTTCAAAAGGAGTTTTGAAGCCAAGATACCTGGTAGGACTTCTGTTCTTCAAATATACAGGAGTATTAATAGCCTTTGCCCAAAAATTATTAGACAGACCCTTACCTTATAACATGCTCCTTGCACACTCCACCATGGTTCTGTTTTTGCGCTCTGCAACTCCCATTCTGTTGTGGTGTGTGTGGCACTGTATATTGCTAAACAATCCCATGAGATTTGTAGAATTTCATGAATTCCCCTAGCTTGTATTCTCCCCCTTGATCAGGTCGGAGAATTTTTATACTTTTACCAAACTATTTTTCCACCAAGGTTTTAAATTCTATAAAGCACTGGAAAGTCTCAATTTTCTTACTCATAAAATAAACCCATGAATATCTAGTGCAGTCATCAGTAAATAACAGAAAATAATATGCTCCTCCTAGTGACCTTGTCTGCATAGGTCCGCATATATCAGTGTGCACTAGTTCTAAAATATCTGTTTACTTCCTCCTATCATGCACATGAAACTTTTCTCTACGCATTTTACCTAAGGCACAACCATCACAATTTAACTGAATATTACGAAAGATAGGGAGCCCCTCAACCATACCTTTCTTTTGCAATAACATGAGGTTGTGAAAATTGAAGTGACCGAACCTCTAATGCCAGAGTTGTTCGGCTGTTGATCCTCCTGCAACCATGGCTCGCTTTGGTATACTCTTTGCATCCAGTCTGTATAAGCTTCCAACTCACATGCCTGTTGCAAATATCTCATTCCTGCAATCCTTTTCACACAATGAGTCTTGAAGAACTCGACTTGCATATCTTGATCAATCATCATGGATATAGATATCAGATTCTTCTTAATTCCAGGTACATATAAAACATTTTTTAGATGACTAATTTTTCCATTTGGTAACTTGACTGGAATTACCCCATAACCTTTAATCTCATATCCACTATCATCTCCTAAATAGACTTCCGATCTGTATGTACTTTCTTCAAGGCGATCAAAAAATTCCTTTTTACCTATCATGTGTGAGGATGCTTCAAAATCGACATACCAAATATCATCCTCATTACATGAGGAAATGGCACAGTGAACTGTGGATAGTCGAAATTCCTGACTGAAATCTTTATCTTCTTCTTCAACAAAGTATTCTTTGTGCTTTGCACTTGCCTGCTTCCTGTTTGCATCATCAACCTACTTCTTAAAACATTCATTCTATATATGACCCTTCTTTCCATAATAATAACATTTATTTACAGAATGATTTGCAAGCGTACCCTTATGTGGATTCTTTTGTGATGTACCTCCTTTCTGCTGTGATTGCTGCTGTGGCTGCTTTCCTCGGAATGATCGTTGTTTCAACATGAGCACAAGATCATCACTCTGGGGGTTTAGGTTCTGCCGCTTCTCCTCCTCTTGCAGTAAGATCCATGTCAGATCTTCAAATGTGGGCGCTTTCTCCCTTGCCGCCAATCCAGTGATGAACATTTGAAATTCATCACACATCGCACTCAGTGTGATTGAGATGAGATTAGAGTGAGACACCACCTCTCCGATTTCCCCCAACCCGTCTTTAACATCTTTAATTCGTGCAACAAATGCAACACAGTCTCCCTTTCATCCATCCTCATTGAAAATAGCTTTCTTTTATTTGCCATAATTCAACTTGTGTTCTGGTTCTGATACAAATTTTTGATGGTCGTCCAGATCTCTGCAGACATTTTACAGTCTTTTATGTGCAGGATAATACTGTCCTTCACGAACATATTCAACAGAAATTTCACCTTGTTCTCTTGTTTTCCCATTCTTGCTCCTGTGTCCCTACGTTCGGCTTCAACTCATCACCTATAACTATGGACCAAGCATTCGCACCCTCAAGCAAGGTCTAGATCTTAAAGTTCAAATTCATGAAGTTAGATCCATCGAGTTTGCCAGACTCATGAAGATACGATTCCATAGTATTACTCATTCAGATCAGATCTACAAAATGAATTTACCCAACAGTAAAAAAAAAGATGATACCTAAAAAATCGATCTGTCACTTTTCTGCCACTGATCTACAGCATGTGACAGTACCGCTTCAATGAACAAATTTGGTGTTTTTCAATACAGTTGAAAAAAATGGTCTGATCAAAATTGATCCGATCTGCCTCTCCCAGATAGATCTATAACTTCGCTGATCTGTACCCCTCGCAAATCGTCAAATGAAGATGAGGCTTCCTGCAGATCCCCTTGAAGGTGAGTTGGCACTCTTCTGAGTGAAAATCCTACGCCAAGATAAAATCGGTGTGAGGAAAAATTACTGGCGTGCTTTTACAGTAAAATTTCATGCCAATAGGGTATTTTGGCACGATGCCGTGCTTAATAACCGAAGAGACGTGCCAATCTGGTATTCTAGCGCACTCCCAAGCAGAAAACCCACCCCAACCCCCTTCTACTCAGAAAATTAAAGAAAACTTCCGAGTCCGAGCCAGGTGTTCTGCAATCCACCTCCTTAATTGAGCACAAAGCTCTTTTGTACACGCGGCCATAGAGGCACTTCAAGCCACACAAGAAATTCTACCACACAGGCAAGCTAGCTACAAAATCACTTCAACCACAAAGGTGATAAAAGATCAGGCTCACCCAATCTGAGCTCTGATACCAAGATAAAATGTGAACAGAACTGAAAAGAAGGAGATGTAGCTCACAGGTGTGGCCTACACCTCGAGACTACACTCAAAACAAAGAGATCACTCTCCTACACTCTATTACTCATCAATAAAAGATTACATTATTAAATACAACTTTAGAAATTAGGAAGTTACAACCAAACTCCTATATTCTAGGAACAAATCCTAAACTAAGGAGATACGTTACAACTATGTAACCATTTCTTCATTAATACAAAATAATATTGATTATTTTCAACTAATAATAATATTAACTCATAATAACAAGCATGATAGAATAATAATTATAATTGTGATAAAGGAATTATTATCTGTAGTTTTTTTAAAGAACAACTATTTATGATTATTAATAACTATATAAAAAATAACAACAATATTCTTATATATGTTATTATATTTCTTATTTTTATATTATATATTAATATATAAATAATCATAAATTAATTAGTAATATTAATTATTATTATATCATAATTCTTGCTTTTATTATATTCAACCATGTTTATTTTAGTATTTTTTACTATTTATGTTAGGGTTTGTATACTTTAGTTTATAATTTAGTCATTTTGTTTAATATTATTCCTTTCGGTAATAACAATAATAATAATAATAATAATAATTATAATTTATTATATTATATTTGAATAACAACATTATGTATTATTACCAAAGGGATTATGAACCCGAGGGAATAATATTAAACAAATGACACTAATATTATAAACCCAAGGAACTAATAAACCCAACCATTTAATATTATAAGCCCAAGTTAATAATAAACCCAAAGGATTAATATTAAAACCCCAAGGGATTATGAACCCAAGGAAATAATATTAAACCCAAGGGACTAATATTATAAATCAAACATTAGTAAACCCTAATATTAATATTAGAAATACTAAGATAAACATGGTTTATTTTCATGGTGAGACAATCCTTGTCATAATGTGACATTCAACCATAGCTAACCATGGCTCATTATGATTTTCAATGGTTGACCATGATTGATATTATAAACCTAAGGAAATAATAAAATGAAGCAATTGATAATATAAACCCAAAGAAATAATAAACCTGAGGGATTAATACTAAAACCCCAAGGGATTATGAACCCCGCAAAATAATATGAGACACAAAGGACTAATATTATAAACCCAACGATTTTAAATCCTAAGATAAATATTATAAACACTAAAATAAACATGACTAACCATCATTGATTTTCATATTGAGACAATCGTTATCACAATTCCATATAAGACCATAGTTGGCTGCAAAATAATAAACCCAAGCGATTGATATTATAAATCCAAAGGAACAATCAATCCAAAGGGTTATGTACTAAAACCCCAAGGAATTATGAACCTAAGGGAATAATATTAAACTCAAGGGGCACACTACTACATGTAGGGGGGGTTTTAAGACAATATTTAGGACAATATTTGAGTCAATTGTCTTAACTTAAGACAAAAGGAAACTTGTGTATTGTCTTAAATATTGTCTTTAAGTGGATGTATCAAAATATAATGTCTCAAAAAATTGTCTCTATAAATACAATATAGAGCACATATTATTATTATCTCTATAACGACAAGAATTATTGTCTACTAAGAGACAATTTCGTTTATCTCTCTAGAGACAATTTCATTTGTCTTTGTAGAGACACTTTCATTCTGGTCCCTTTGGAGAAAATTACATTTTTGTCTTTTTAGAGACAATAGCTGAGATTTAAAACATATTGTCTCTATAGGGACTATATGTCCACAATTCAAACTATTGTCTCTCTAGAGACAATATAAAAAAAATAGTTTAAAATAATAAATAAAATCATTTTGAATGTTATTTCAAAGTAGTTTCAACATTCAAACTTCCCAAATAGTGATTTTAATTAGCATAAATCTTTGTTGTTTATGGATACCAACAGAATAAAAAATAAATAAATCCATTATTTTTAACGCTAACAACAAAGTAGTTTTAAATCTAAATGAAAAAACAATTCTTGAAAGCAACATTGAAAATAATAAGGCAACACACTTATATTTTCTGAAAATGCATTCACGTCATTTCAACATGCAGGATCCTCAGTTGGAACTTCATTTTAAGACATATTATGAGTCAAAAAGGAAATGTTCTAGATTTCTCCATCCTACAAGAGGGTATACTCTCTAACATAAAAATTCAAAGCTTCAATCACATTAAATGGTCAAAATTAAATTCATATCCAATTATTAAACCATAATTTCAATACCCTTGGCTTCCTTGATAACAAGGAATTGTAATAATGTATAGGAATTTGAATTTACAATTGATTGGAAATTCTGTCTTCATGAAAATTTTACAGAAGATGAAAAATTAACACAGGTCCTGGCAACATGATATAGGCCAATTCTGAAGCTATTGACGACCTACATAATTATCTTCTCCACTATTGGCTTTCACAATTCGAGTTGGCTCCATCGCCTATTTGCAGCTCAAGAATTGCTACAATTGGTATCCAAATTGGTGGTGATATGGTTCCCAAGGAAGCTTCATATCCAATGAATCTAATTCGGGTAATAAACTATTATGATCAACTTCATAGCAAGATGAAGTTGCAGATAAGTCTCTATCACTAGACTTTTTCTAGGTGGTCAATCATTTCTTGGAGGCACACCAAACCACCCATCCTTATTCTTGTTAAGAATAAAATAATAAACTCATGTAAGGCAGGTTTTATACCATTACTCGAACATTTCCAAGAAAGCTACTTACTAAAAAGAAAAAAAAGAAAAAAAAAATTGTATTGGGTACCTGAAATAGAAATTTGTGCACTCTTAGTATTTCTTCATTATCACTTGGCTTGCCTTCCCTGATTCCCTAAAGTACCTACAAATACAATAGTAGAGTCATTTTATTTTTTTTATAATAAAAACCTCTACCATCTTTATAATAATTAATAATTGAAATAAATTAGAATTGTGCAAAGTTATTAAACTCTCAATATAAAAATGGCTCAAAAACAAAATAAATATACTTTTTAATATAAACATAAATTTTGATGATGATACCATCTCTATTTTGGTTGGTAGCATTGTTTTTTGCCAATCAAAGCCCAAAAAAGTCATGAATACTAGTGAAAATAATATGTAAATTTAAAACCCCTTTAAAATGAAAGTACATCACTTATTTTTCTCTGCAGTAGGATGAGAAGTATTTGAAAACTCTTATTAGAAGAGTGAACTAAAGCTCTGACCAAAATTTGTAGAATCTCAATCAACATTAATACTCAAGAATCATATGGGATTTTCCCTAAATGAGGATATAGGGGAGATAGAAGTGAAGTCTTCCACCTAGCCAGATGACGTGATATGCAGTGGTGATTGAAATGGAAAACATGAAACAGAGAAGAGGCAAGTTGGTTCAAAACATAATAAATGTCCTCCTTCTAAGTGAACTACTCAACTGGATGGTACTCTGGCTATTGCAGTAAATCACAGAGAGAACTCTCCCACAAATGCCATTACTTATTACAATAATGAGTTGGGAAGCATGAGAAAATGAGTTCAATGAAGAGAGGTTGAGCAGAATGAATCTTCATTCAAAAGCATTGGTGGTTTGCATTCCCCTAGAATGTTGGTAATGTCGAGTATCACCAATTTGGTCTACTAGCAATTTCCCCAAAAGGTGCAAAGAGAGGCCGATAGATATTTTAAATTGTTAACATAATATGAGGAAGGAATTTGTAAATATGTATGCCATATATATTGACAAAATTAAATTTTAGTGTTGTATAACTACTCAGTCTTATGTATTGTGGTCTTATGCATACAAGTGATGGCTTCAAGGTGGTTGCCCTGGGGTAACTAGTTTAGCATTCTACATGCCTCTTTTGAATGAGAATGCAATATAATATAAAGATACACATAAATATAAAATAGATGCTCCTGTGACACTCTACTTATGAGTTTTTTGGTAAATGACACTACCACTCTGCTGTGTGTTCTCGCAACATATGTTGAAATAAATTTAATAGAAGAGTGAATTAGAGATATATCATAAGATGTATACCTTCAAGTAACATAAATGATATGGGTATGCTGAAGGATAAATCCTTTAACCATAGTGAAGGAAAAACATGATGACAAATTTCCCAATCAAGAATTTTAAGGAGCAGTTTGTAGCAATTAATAAATTTATCATATAGGAAGATGCATCTTTGAAGTGACAAATATCCAAAAAGAGCATATGGTGGGAACAATAGTAGTAGTTACAAACCCAAATGAAGTAGAAATATTTTTAGAAAATTAAGGAGACATTAATATACAAGGGTGTATATGCAAGGACATAGATTTTAGGCCTCCTAAATGAATGCTATGGAGAAAAACGAGTCTTTGTTTGGAAGCAGCTATCCTTACCGGCCAACTGTTAAAATTTGAAACGGTTATTGAGGAATAATAGAGGCAGTTGTTAAGATTTGAAATGGCTATTGAAGAATAATAGACGAAGAGTTTCTCACACTCTATGCCTACCTCTGAATAGAAAAATTATGTGGAAAGGCATGGTGAAAGCAACCAATGTGAGGAAATCTTGATGGTAGTGATTCATGCAACAACAGATAGATAGTTTATAAAGATGGGCAGTGAGCACCATAAATGTCTGTGTCAGTAACAATTGGATAAAGAGAATGGTAGAGTGAATTAAAGCCATATATCATATGAATATCCAGCTTTGAGTGGCATGAAGAGCTAGTTATGGTGCCAAAATATATTGACAAATTTCCAACCCAAAATTCAAGGAGCAATTTGTGGCAATTAATCAGTCTAACACAGATGACGAATAAAGTAAAGAAAATAGACAAATTCTAGACTTAGAGTTCAAGGAGAGGTTGGGAGCAATTAATCATTCTATCACCAATGACGATACATCTTCTAACTAGCAAGTATCCCAAAGGAGTATCCAGTGTGAACAACAATAGCAAGTGCAAAAACGGATAGAGCGGATGCATTTTCAGCAAACTTGGGGAAAATTAATACACAAGAGTTATATGAAAGGACTCAGTTTTTGGCACTCCCCAGTAAATCTTGTGTAGTAAAATCATTAGAGAGGACTTGCTTCATTTCTTGGTTGTTATATTAATCACATTGAAGTGATCTTACCCACAATAATACTCTATCTACATCTATGGAATCTGGAATAGTATTTTGATGTAGGGATGCAGATTTTTGGGTTTTTTATGGAGTAAGAAATAGTACATATATTTCTTGGGTTGTTTTCTGATTGGTTTGTGATGCCATTTTCACTTCTGAAGCAATAGATCCATAATTCCACCATTAAATTGTAGATTATAGAAAAATGTAACATTGCAAAGAGTTTAGAATGCATACACAATTTCCTTCTCAGGTGGGGTTGCCAAAGGTGGTTCCAGGTAATTTTCCTTCAGTATCTGGGTTATAACATCAAAGTCTGGAATCCACTTATAATCAATCTTGATGACATGAACTTTTCCTTAAGTGTTCATATGCAAAAACCTGTGCAGCAACATCTTCAACTTAGCTCCCCCTAATTTCCCACATAAATATAGGCACAGTCTCACTCTCATAATTGGCTTTAACCATAGCCATAAATAAATGGCCTACAATGAAAACAAAAAATAATATATGGGCCTTGGAACTAGAAAATTACCAGTCAGTTTTGTTACTACTATCAATGAACTTCATGTTGCATCGAACTTGTTTTTCCTCCAAAGTAGGCAAAACCCTCTTGCTGAAGGGACCTAGTCAAAGATGTGTTCAATACATTAATTTTTACTTCATATATTAAAATGCTTGAAATGCACTGATAGATGACAAATTGTTTGGCAAATAAAGATGAAATAAAAGCTAGGAAATGCAACATTGAATCGTTCTGCTAAAAAAGGGAAAATGACAGGAAAATTATTTACAGTCCCCAAGCTTGTCAGGTGCACCTATGGAAACCTTAACACAGTGTTCCAGTGCTTCATCCGTGCTCACAATTCATGTACTACCAATATCCCTCCTTTGAAGTAAGACCCTGGATTTAACCCCTTTCTCGCCAAACAAATGGGTACCCGAGACCACAATTAAAGGCTCTATGATACAACACTAGTGATTCTAGAGACTCCCGGTGCATATTGTTTGCTACAACGAGAGACGAAGTGGAAGCTAAACTAAGCATGGATATCATAGCCATCTCTGACTTCTATAAATAGACCTCACTCTCACAGCTTTCCATCCTCCCCATTTTTATGAAACTCATTAGTGGAAGATCACTCTGCACTGTAAATCCCCATATATAAAATGCAAATAACAAATGAATTCATTGTGCAATCTAATCCCCATCACATTAATGCTAAAATAAGAAACTTTGTGTTCCTTCTAGAGACTTGTCAATGTGTTTGTCTTAGAGAGACCCTCGTATGCATTGTAATGCAACTTGCAATAATCTTGGCATGAAATCCAATCATGAACCTGTTGTGGCTAGCAACAAACCCCTTTCTTATTTAGTTTTAGCACTAATACTAAATAAGTGGAGACCCTTATTCAAAAAATTAAAAAAAATAAACTAGTGCTTGTATTCCCTTTTTGAATAAACATTACTATCATAAACTTAAGAGAATACCCAAAAAAAAAATCTAAAAAGACTTAAGTTTTATGATAAAGTTCAAATAAAGCCGCTCTCTCAATAAAAAGCGTTGCATCGCAAAAAGGTAATGGATGCCTTCCTACAAGCGGAATTCTAAGATTGTGAAATTGAGATGCAAAATAACGCAATAAAGTCACTCATTGCATCACATGCCTCAAATATCACTTAAGGTGAGATGCCTCAAACTGCCGATATGCAATGGTGCATCTCGCAAATCGCATTTCACAAAAAACACAATAATGGGTGATTGCCACATGCTACGGATTAGCGATATTGCGATCCATGATGTTGTGATCTGCGATATTGCGAAGAAAATTGCAAAATTGGCTTATCGTAGATCTACAGCGCTCGTTGTTTGAAAAAGCTTTTGTCCATAAACTAATGCCCAGTTATGCATGTTAATGTTAATTAATGAGTTAGTTGGCAATCATTAATGAAATATGGTTTTGATCTAATCGAAGAGCCATTTCATGTAGGGTGATATATTTTATATGTTTTTTGCATTTAAAGATTTCTCGTCACCTTTTTTTTATCATTACTCTTTCCTCATTTGTAAACTGCAAGAGCAAAGAGTAAAGAAGTATACATAGTAGTGTTCAGGATATTGTGGGAAGGAAGGGTAAAGCTCCGAGTTCTAAAGATAAAGAAATGACACCCTTATACATGGACACCACCTGTAATGAAGATGGTAGCATTAATACTAGGGAAGGCATGTACAGTCTACTCGAGGAAGAAAATCCCAAAGTAATGGAGGTTACAACTACTCTAGGCTCACGCAGGTCATCTCAGGTGTCGGTTACAGAACTAGCTTGTTCATTCTTGCACTGGATAGCGGCGAGGCCCAAAATTATTCCATACATGGACATGGTCAAATGGGTACTGGATAATGTTGATATCATGAATAGAGAATTTAAAGTTCAGAACCAAGAACTGATGGAGTCATTATTTTCACAAAATTTAAGCTTTATATCCTCTAACAAAAAGCACGCAAGAAGCAAAAATCGCACCAAGGAAGCCCAGATTGAGAAACAGAAGCATTTTTCGATGTGCAATTAGTGCTAATCACGCATCGCTAGGAAAAACCCCTCGAGAAGGAAAGCTTCTAATCGCTCACTCACCTATAAGCATGGAAATTTGTAGGAAAAATTGCTAAAGGCGAAAATAAAAACTTGAACTGTAAAACCAGTGGTATTTATCAGGGATATCCTTAAGTGGTATGTAAATATCTAGAAAATGTACAACATCTACAAATAAGTTGGAGACAGAAGGCTCAAGAAAGAACAAAGTCCACCAAAAGGTTAACCAAGTTGAATTGGGATTCTTACTAGGCATACTTGGTAAAACCACACAGCCAATGCATGACTCTAAAATGTATCATTAATTATGTCGAGAAGATGGCACCAGCACTTGTCGATTCCATTTTCATAGGACAGCTAAAGTCAGAAGTCGGCGAGCCAACTCTCCTCAAGCAAACATTGAATGCTTGTGACTACAAGGAACATATACATAGATAGTTAGTTGCCAGTTTTAGTTTTGGATTCAATTTTACTTTTAATTTTTTATTTTTTTTTGTGAAATGAGAATGGTCATTTAAACCACATCCTACATTTTTTTAATAAATTATTTTTTGATTTAGCAAGTAGTATTTAAACCCCTCTCATGCATTTAGAGAAGGGTCCTGAAATTTGTCAAAAACTTGTCCTCAGAACATGCACTTTAGCACCCTTCGAGGAGGTTTTGATGAATGAATGGAATAGGATTTATTGATATCTGCATTTAATATCTATGACTGATGTTGCAATTTTGCACTCTTAGTAGATGTTGGATTAAGAAGAGATAAATCATTATTGCTGAAGCTCATGAGTAGAACTAGTTATAAATGGTACTTTTATCTTAACTATTTTGGCCCATGTGTGAAGGTGATATTCATGTTAAGTTATTTATATGTGAATGCTTGAATGCTTGAGTTATCACTTGGCACTTTTGTACGGTGATAGATATTTATTTATGCTTAATATATGAATAACTTATTATGCGATATGTTTTTTACAATTGTTTCATCTAACTTTTTATACGAAATGGTTTATTGTTATTGAATTCTTTTCTCATAGCAGTTGAATGATCTTTATGACCAATTTCCACTTGAAATTATTTTATATCACATAACTGAAAGATTAAATCCCGAGTCAGTTTTAGAATTAGATATTTTTGTTTATTAGATTACGATTACATTAAATTTAGAATAAAATAATTTTACTTAGAAATTATTAGAAAGGAAATATCAATTCTCAACACTCACACACATAAATTGGGAAACTAGTCCCATATCCCCTGTTGAACCCACTATACCAAATAAAAAAGGAGTTGCTAACCAAGGTCTGGACCAGGTGGGTATCCCCCTTATTATAGACCCGAATTTCAGGGTTTCAACATATTTGTCGCTAGAAGGAGGGCCCCAAACTGCAAATGGCAAGTAAATCTAAATCTAAATACCATTCTGAGAGTAAATTTCCCTCACTATTTCCCCTGACTTCTCCATCGCAGTTAGAATATTTAAATCTTGAGCAAGAAGTCAAAAGAACAACAACCACTACCACAAACCCGAATATTTCAGAGAAATCTACTACTGAACCTCTTGGAGTTGAATCTTTGATCCATAAAATTCAACGATTTTCTATATCACACCAAAGATCTGAAAAATCTCAAGGTAGTGTGACTTCGCAAAATAACATTGCTCATCCTCTCACCAGATTAAAGAGTGAAAAGTTTTGTATTGAACCAACTGAGTTACCTCTACCTACAAGGAAGAGAGCAAGGAAATCACCTTAAGGGTCTGATAGCGAGACTCTTTCATCATCATCATCCATCTCAACCTCTCCACCATGAAGTCAACCATCCACCCCTCCACTTCAGATTATTGTCCACCAGTCAGCTAGAACTTCCACATCTCCTTCTCAATCATCTGGAACCGTAATATCCTCATCTTCCCAACTGCAGGGATCATCTTCTACGTTTTCCTCTATTAATAGTTCAATGATGAACCAAACTCCATGGAATAACCCAGGGGTAGTCTTAATGCCTATGCCCTTGAGTCTTATATCGGCCCATGCTGAAACATGGTTGCCTAAATTCAACCCTAAAGCAGGCATGGTAGCAGAAGAACATATAAACAACTTTATGTTATCCATAAATCTCAATAGAGTTACTAATGAAGATGTTGTCATCTGACTCTTTCCTTACACTTTGCAAGGAGTAGATGGATCATGGTATTTCTCATTACCATCTAAATCTGTCACTAGTTTGGATATTTTCCAAGAACAATTCTTGACTAAGTTTGGTGATGACAGGTCTATGAAAACATTGATCAATGACCTGTCTAACCTTAGGGCTGAGTCAAAGGAACCCGTCAAAGATTTTAACTCATGTTTCAATAAACTGTTGAACAAAATTCCTACCGCTTCCAAGCCTATCGAAGAAGCAAGAAGTGAATGGTACATATCCACTCTACCATCAAACATAGAAATATTCGTTGATAGGGCTAAGAAAATAACTTTAGCTAACAATATGAAGGAAGAAATAGCGGTAGAGAAACGTAACATAGCCTTAGAAAAGAAAAATGGTATTGATGAATGAAAATATAAGAAGGTTACTTTAAAAGAAGATCCAAAGAAAAAACAATCGAAAAACCCATTTGATTTAGACGGATTGCAGAAATTTTTGAAAACAATGTCTAATGAAATGGTTGACATTAAGAAACAAGTAGCAGAGACTTCTTCTAAAAATCCATACAAGCCTTATAGAATAAATCCTTCGACTGATTCAAATCCTTCCAATTCTATTACAAATGTTGAATCAAAAGAAGAAGAAGAGGAAATTGCTACCGAAGAACCCATTGATGAAGAAGAAGCTGTAGAAGTACAGGGTATGTGGGATTTCATCCTCCCAGATGAAGAGGATCAAGAGGCTTCACCGGTCAGTACTAAAAGTAGAAATCAACTCGATCCTCCTCAACCTACTCCTAAGCCAAAGAGCGCAAGTTCAATGCCTAAGGATAAAGTCGTAGCTAAGAAAATGTCACCCAAAGTGACTCAAACAAGCCCACTCCAAACGGATTCACGAACTCAATCTAAAACATTGATTATTTCTAATGAGATGGAGTATAATATCATAGAAGAAATGAAGAAGACTAGGGCTAACATTACTTTTTATGAATTGAGCAAGTTAAAATATCAACAAAAGATACTTTTGAAAGAATTACATGCACTACCAGTTGGACCTCTGCCCGCTGTTGTAATCTCACAATATTCTCACGAAATAGGAAGACCTCCAACTAATGTGATTAATAAAGTTGATCCAAATGATATCGCTTTAATTGGAGGAAGGTGAAGATCTCATACCCCCCCATTTCTTCTTACTTATGAAGTTTTCAACAAAAAATTGCATAATTGTTTAGTTGATTTTGGAGCTTCATCTAATATCTTACCTAAATCAATATGTGCAAAGTTGAACGTTCAACCTCAAAAATCTGATGTGTGCATAGTTCAGCTAGATCGGTCGAATGTTGAAGTGATCGACGAACTTAATCAGGTTACCATAAGGTTGTCATCTAATCTAAAGGTATGTCAAGTTATCAACATTTTAGTTGCAGGTATTCCAGAATTTTATGGCCTAATTCTTAGCAGAGATTGTTCTAAAAAACTTCATGGATACTTTGCAGCTGATTGGTCGCACATGTGGCTCCCTTACAAGGGTAAACCAAATCAAATAAAGGCTAAGAAAGAAAGACATCAGAAATCCATAGTAACATAATTGGAAGCAGAAAATGAACTTGTAGCATACATCAACAAAATAATTGGCAACTATTCTATTAATTCTTTCTTAGGAAATTTTAATGCTCATACTTCACCTTACTTAGAACATTTTGTTTTATCTCAAGTAGAAAAATTTTCTCTGACAGATAGTTCTAAATGTATTAATTTCATAGATAGTCCTCTAAATAAACCTTTATTTTGGAAGTTATTTTTTGACGGTTCCAAGTCTAATGAAGGAGCAGGAGTAGGATACGTATTAATCAGTCCAAAGGGAAACAAAATTATGATAACTTGTAGACTCAAATTCGATTGCACTAATAATACTGCAGAGTACGAGACTTTAGTCCAAGGATTATACAAGGCAATCAAATTAGATATCAAATATTTACAGGTTTTCAGAGATTTTGAAATTGTTATTAGACATGTATGAAATACTATACATTGTATAATAGGTCATTTAAATCATTATCAATCTTTAGTACAATATCTGACTGAACATTTTATATCATTCAATATTTCATCAATTCGCAAACTCTAGAATGCTAGCGCTGACCTCTTGGCAAATGTAGCTTCCAAGCTCATTCCCTCAGAAGGTTATAGCCCTGGTAGATTTTCAATCAAATTAATCTTTAGACCCTCGATTCCTAGTAACATTACAAATTGGAGAATTTTCAACGATGATCCTGATATTGTAAGCTTCCTCACATCAGAGGGATCTTACACTAATCAGATAATAGATGAGGACCAACATGACAAACAATTGCAACAAGATAGCACTAATAATGCTATACCAAAGTCAGTAGACAAATTGGAAGACCTATATGATCTAAAAGATCGATTCAAAAGATCTACCAATTCAAAACTTCAAAGTTCAACTCTGAACTATGAATTAGTAAATCTAGGAACTGATACCATGCCGCAGAATATCAACCTAGGTCTTGGCCTAGCCCCTGAAGAAAGATTAGTGTATGTTTGTCTCTTGAAATGATACAAAAACGTCCTTTCCTAGAACTACGATGAACTTGAGACTTACAACACTTCTATCATCCAGTATACTATCCCAATGATAAACAATGAAAAACCTATCCTAATCTAAAAAATAAAATCAAGTATTAACTCAATAAATTATTGAAATCCCAAATCATTTTTCCCATTCGACATTTTAAATGGGTTTCCAATATGGTTCCCGTTAGAAATAAAAACAAAAATATTGGAATTTGCATTGACTTTCAGAATCTTAACAAAGCTCGCCAAAAAGATAATTTTCCTTTGCCTTCTATGGAGTAAATATTACAGGTAGTTGCAGGATCAGAATTAATGTTCTTCTTGGATGGTTTCTCTAGCTAGAATCAAGTTTTGTTCCATCCCCACAATTAATTAAATACCACGTTCAAAACCAAACGGGGTACTTATGCATACCAAAGGATGACTTTTGGTCTGATCAATGTTGGCGCCACATTTCAAAGGACCATGGACATCGTATTTAAGGGATTAGTAAACAAATCAATACTAATCTACTTGGATGATATAACTGTATATTCCAAAAAATGAGGAAATCATCTTAGAGACTTAAAACAGATCTTCCAATGTTGCCAAAGGTATGGAATTTCACTTAAACCAAAATAATCCTTTTTTGGATTAAGTGAAGGAAACTTCTTGGATTTATAGTGTCAAAATATGGAATCCATATTGATCCTGACAGAATCAAGGAGATCTCTGAAATACCCTTGCCTCATAATAAGAAAGCTATGCAATCTTTCCTTCGCTAGATTAATTTTGTTAAGAGATTTGTTCTAGATTTTTCAGGGATCGTATCTCCCTAACAAGAATAAGACATTGAAATTAAACCAGCAAGTATTGTAAAAGGTCAAGTCTTTTGCAAAATTCTGGCTGGAGCATTGCTTATTTCCGAAATACCATATGCAGAAATACAAATGTACGAGGTAAGCCTAAACGATATTAAATCATTATACGCTGATATTATATTATATCTAAAGAATGGATATGCCCCTTCAAACCTCGATTATACAAAGAAAAGAGCTCTAAGGTTAAAGGCTAAGCAATACCAACTCATGAACGACGTACTTTTTAGGATGAATTATGATTATGTTCTCTTTAGATGTCTTGAGAAATCTAAAGCTAAAAAAGTGTAGCAGGAACTCCATGATGGACCATCAGGTGGACATTATGTTGGAGATGCTACTGCACATGAAATCTTACACGCAGACTATTATTGTCCTACACTATTCAAAGATGCACATAGCTACATAAGGAAATGTCAAGTTTGTCAAACTGCTGATGGGATACAAAATAAACCATCATTGCCATTGCAACCAATTAATATTGAGCAACCTTTTTATCAATGGGGATTGGATATAATAGGTGAGATCGTTCCTCACTCTTCTATACAACATAAGTATATCCTTATAGCTACATATTATTTTACTAAATGGGTAGATGCAGTTCCTCTCAAGATAGCTAATGCAGAACACATCATTGATTTCATAAATCATTTCATAATCACCAGGTTTAGTTTACCCTCTACCTTAATGCTTGATAATGCGTCATAATTCTCTGGCAATGCTATGACTGAATTTGCTCTCAAAAGAGGTTTTAAGCTTAAATACTCTACAAATTATTACCCACAGGGGAATGGGTTAGCTAAATTGACGAATAAAAACTTAATCAGAATCATTAAGTGAACCATTGATCAAACTCATAAGAATTGGCACAAATCCTTAATATATGCTCTATGGGAAGACCGAATAACGCAGAAAGCTTCCATTGGCATTTCTCCCTTTAATTTACTTTACGGGAAAGAAGTGGTCCTTCTAACTCATCTAGTGATTCCCTCTTTGGCCTTAGTTCAATATATTGATGAAACACCAACCTCTTCGTTACAACTAAGGCAGCTAGAAATCCTTAAGCTAGAATTGAAACGAGAACAAGCTAAAATAACTCATGCTCAAGATCAAGCATTAGTAAAAGCTTCTTTTGATTCAAACATGATATCTAGAAAGGACTTTCAGATTGGAGATCTAGTTTTAAAATGGGACAACACTCATGAGGAAAAGAGCGAACATACGAAATTTCAATGAATGTGGCTTGGCCCTTTCAAAATTGTAGAAATCATAGGTCCATCTACTTTTATGTTACAGGATTTAACAGGAAAAAGAGAGTCTTTACCTGTTAACAGATAGATCCTCAAAAAATACTTTCCATAAGAGATCATTCGTTTATTGTTGTAAATTAATTTTTCCTTTATTTTGATACTAAAATGAGTTGTAAATGGTTACATTTGGAATTCATGAAAAAGACAAGTATTTCTTTTAGATTTTGTTTTTTCGCTTGTATAAATAGAATTGTTCTATAAACTTGGTGATTATTATTGAAAGATACAGTCAAAGGATATAAGCCTGGAAGTGATACTAGCTTCAACCTTGTAAATTTTGATAAAAAGCGACCTTTAGTGGGAATTTCTTTTGTATCAGTCAAATGAAGGTTATCAACAAAAAAGTAAATATTCTCTGTAGAAAATCTCTTTCCAAAAAACTCTACCATTGTCGTCCAGAGCTATTATTAAGGAAACAATGACTTCCTCCCCACCTAGGGAATTATGAGCTTCAAAGAATAATCCAGTGATACACTTTAACTTAAAGAATAAGAGGTCTCATCACGAGCCGACTTATCATGATCAAAAATATTAAAGCTTGCTAACTTTGCCAAACTACATACCACAATAGGGCAATGACTCGAGATTATTACAATCAAAAGACAAGGGGTCTCATCATGAGCCAACTTGTTTAGCAAAGTTGTAAATCAAGTGAGTGGAACTGTCATAATTTGGCTACCATACCAAGGCATTGTTCTTTAAGGATTAAAAAATAATAAAAGCAATAAGTGTGGATATGCATTTCTCTTTGAAAATCATATGTTTCTCCAAGTAGGATCTAGGATCACTGCCGGGTAATAGGTAACCCTGTTGAGGCTATAAACGCCTGTTGGTAGCGGAGGCTCTACCTATGAAAAATGTGCATATTTAAAACTAATTTACAGAGAAGGATTTATGTCTATCTTTATAAAACAAGTAGTGATTGATGTAAATACAATGACTAGCTCTAGGAAGTAAATAACCAAAGTTAACATAGAAGGAACAAACTATCATAGATAGCTAAAAGCATGGTGTACTTTATCTTTCTATAATAAAGTTTGATTTTCTAGAAAATTTTCTATTTTGGAAGTTTGGAAAATTCAGAAGAAAGGCAGAGATAACTAGTTCTTCCAAGTGAATTGCCAATTGTTGTAGCTAGCAACAACCCCCCTTCTTATTTAGTTTTAGCACTAATACTAAATAAGTGGGAACCCTGATTCAAAAAATTAAAAAAAATAAACTAGTGCCTGTATTCCCTTTTTGAATAAATCTTACTATCATAAACTTAGGAGAATACCCAAAAAAAATCTAAAAAAACTTAAGTTTTATGATAAACTTCGAATAAAATCACTCTCTCAATAAAAAGTGTTGCATGGTAAAAAGGTAATGGATGCCTTCCTACAAGCGGAATTCTAAGATTGTGAAATCATGATGTGGAATAATGCAATAAAGACACTCATCGCATCACACGACTCAAATATCACTTAAGGTGACATGAATCAAACCACCGATATGCGATGGTGCATCTCACAAATCACATTTCATAGGAAACACATTAATGGGTGATTGCCACATGCTATGGATTAGCGATATTGCAATCCGCGATATTGTGATTTGTGATATTGTGATCTGCGATATTGCGAAGAAAATCGCCTTATTGTAGATCTATAGGGCTCATTCTTCGAAAAAGATTTTTTCCATAAACTGATGCCCAGTTATGCATGTTAATGTTAATTAATGATTTAGTTGGAAATCATTAATGAAATATAGTTTTGATCTGATCGAAGAGCCATTTCTCGTAGGATGATATATTTTATATGTTTTCGGCATTTAAAGCTATCCTGTCACCTTTTTCTTACCATTACTCTTGCCTCATTTGTAAACTGCAATAGTGAAAAGCAAAGAAGTATACATAGCAGTGTTTAGGATATTATGGGAAAGAAAGGTAAAGCTTCGAGTTCTAAAGATAAAGAAATGATGCCCTTATACATGAACCACCCGTAATAAATATGCAGGTATTACTACTTGGGAAGGCATGTACAGTCTACTCGAGGAAGAAAATCCAAAGTAATGGAGGTTGTAGCTACTGCAGGCTCATGCGGGTCATCTGAGGTGTCCATTTCAGAACTAGCTTGTTCATTCTTGCAATGGATAGTAGCGAGGCCCAAAATTCTTCCATACACGAACATGGTCAAATGGGTATTGGATAATTTTGATATCACAAATAGAGAATTTAAAGCTCAGAACCAAGAAGTCACAGAGTCATTATTTTCACAAAATTTAAGCCTTATATCCTCTAACAAAAAGAATGCAAGAGGTGAAAATCGCACCAAGGAATCTCGGATTGAGAAACAAAGGAAATTTCCGATGCACAATTAGCGCTAATCATGCATCACCAGGCAAAACCCCTCGAGAAGGAAAGCCTTTAATCGCTCATTCGCCTATAAGCCTAGAAATTTGTAGGAAAATGTTCTAAAGGTGAAAAGCAAAACTTTAACTCTAAAACCAGTCGTATTTATCAGGGATATCCTAAAGTGGTATGTAAATATCTACCAAATGTACAACATCTACAAACAAGCTAGAGACAGAAGGCCCAAGAAAGAACAAAGTCCATCAAAAGGTTAGCCAAGTTGAATTGGGATTCTTACTGGGTGTACTTGGTAAAACCACATAGCCAGTGCGTGACTCTCAAATGTATCATTAATTCTGCTAAGAAGATGGCACCAACACTTGCCTATTCCATTTTTGTAGGATAGCTAAAGTCAGAGGTCGGCCAACCAACTCCCCTCAAGCAAATGCTAAATGTTTGCGACTAGAAGGATGAGATACATAGATAGTTAGTTGCCAGTTTTAGTTTTAGATTCAGTTTTAGTTTTAATTTTGCTTTATTTTTGCCTGAAATGAGGACGGTCATTTAAACCGCATCCTACATTTTTGCAATAAATTATTTTTAGATTTAGCTAGTAGTATTTGAACCCCTCTCATGCATTTAGAGAAGGGTCCTGAAATTTATCAAAAACATGTCCTCAAAACGTGCACTTTTACACCCTCCGAGGAGGTTTTGATGAATGAATGGAATAGGATTTATTGGTATCTGCATTTAATATCTACTACTGATGTTGCAATTTTGTACTCTTAGTAGATGTTGAATTAAGAAGAGATAAATCATTATTGCTGAAGCTCATGAGTAGAACTAGTTATTAATGGTACTTTTATCTCTTAACTATTTCTGCCTATGTGTCAAGGTGATATTCATGTTCAGTTATTTATATGTGAATGCTTGAATGCTTGAGTTATCACTTGGCACTTTTGTATGGTGATAGCTATTTATTTATTCTTAATATATGAATGGACTTATTATGCGATATGTTTTTCACAATTGTTTCATCTAACTTTTTATACGAAATGGTTTATCTTTATTGAATTCTTTTCTCATAGCAGTTGAAAGATCTTTATTACCAATTTCCATTTGAAATTATTTTAGATCACATAACTAAAAGATTAAATCCCAGGTTAGTTTTAGAATTAGATATTTCTGTTTATTAGATTAGGATTACATTAGATTTAGAATAAAAGCATTTTACTTAGAAATTATTAGAAAGGAAATATCAATTCTCAACACACACACACATAAATTCGGAAATTGGTCCCATATCCCCAGTCAGACCTACTATACCATACAGAAAAGGAGCTGCTAACCAAGGTCCGGATTGGGTGGGTATCCCCCTTATTGTAGACCCGATTTTCGGGGCTTCAATAGAACCATATGTTTTATGTCCAGTGCCATAAATTCCATGAAAATTTGAAATGGACTCTCTTGGAACCTTGGCTTAAATGGTGGGCGCAGATGTCAAGTGGAGAGTGGCTTAAAAATTTGTGCACAGATGTCAGACAGACATTAAAAGGGTAGACGATCGACTGATTCAAAAGAAGGCCTATCAACCTAATTATGTTAAAAACCGTGGATTACAGCATTACCAAAGTTGGTAGGCTAGTTCACAAAGCCCCAAACATGAGGATTAGATTGTATAGTGGCTACCTAAGGATTAGAATGTATGTATTTAATGTCACTACATTCATATATCTATTATGTTAAACACCATGGATTACAACATTACGAAAGCTAGTAGCCCGGTTCACAAAGCCCCAAACATGAGGATTATACTGTATAGTAGCTAGCTGAGGATTAGACTGTATGGATTTAATGTCGCTACATTCATATATTTAGTTGACCATGGAGGGGAGAATAGAGTTGGAGTTATTGGTCTAACAACACTGGTACAAGAATTATTGAGGCACGGGAGTTTGGATTTTCTTTTGGCTGCAAGCCTCTTTAGGTGGATTACTCTAGCTATTATCACTTGGAAATTTCCTGGCTATGAAAGAAAGTTACCAAGGTAACATGAAACCAATATTTTAGGTTAGAAACTAACCCTTCCAACCTAGAGAGGCACTACAACAACTAGTTTTTTAATAAATACAAGAGCTAGATCCTCTGGTTTAAAAAGATGGTGATAGGGGAGCAGGTGAATCCATTGGAAATGGAAGCAATATTTAAGGATATTGATTAAAATTTTTAAATACTCGTTGATATGAAAAAGTGTTTTCAAAGGCAGGATAGTTAGTGATTATTGAATATTAAGTTGTTATAGTACGATGGTGGCAAGAGAAATACAACTCTATTATAACAAAAAATCTAACACATGACAAATTTTGTAATAATATCATAAACACCGGTGCAAATATTTGAATCCAAAAATATAGAGTATCGACTGCTGAGTTCCATACATGTAACTTTGCATTCAAATATAGAATATCAACACATCATTATTAACATAGAAAGGAATCATTCACCAAGAAACATGCAATAGTGTACCCATCCAGACTCTGAAAATACAAAACAAAAGAAAGACTGTCAGGACAAACACATTTAGTGATAGATCAATAAAATGAATACCTGTCCCTATTTGAATTGCAAAGAATGTAACGATTTATTCCTATAACAAAATCATTATGGTACAGAGTATATTTGCTACTCTTACCTGAGAATATTACACCTTCCATGTCGGAGTTGTACATCTCCACAATGACATCTCCATGCACAAATCACAAACCTCTTGATACACTAAAAATGAATTCATGAATGGTTATAGAAATGGTGTAAAGAAGGAAAAACAATTATTTTAGATAAGAGAGGCTTACACTGTCTCCTTTATTTATAATATTTTGAATGCAAGAAAGTATTCTTATACCGCAGGTAATACCCATGTGCTCATACCTGAAGTGGAAAATTTGTTTAATGAAACTGCTTGAAATACATGTTTGAAGCACCATCTGCATATTTACTCTTGGTACTCTTTAAGGTATCAAGAGCTCCAAAGTCTTACCAAATACAAAGGACAGGTTGTCGTTGTGTCAGTGTAGAAACAAAGGCAAGACTGTCATCACAAAAACAAAGACTTTCAACACAAAATCCATTTAGCATTAGATCAATAAAATGAGTACCTCTACCAGATGCAGCACTCTAGACATGTGACCTGTTAAGCTATCTTATCTTAACCATATATGGATATTTCAATAAGGTCGGCTGGTTCTAGCTAAATCAATGTGAGCAGATAATACCCCTATGCTCATTCCCAAAGGAGGACAATATGCTTAATGGATATGTGTGAGAGACATGTTAAAAGAACCAACCACATAATTACACTTTGTCCTCTTTAAGGTATCAGGAGCTCCAAAGACTTGCCAAAACCAAAGAGTCTCATCTCCGATAGCCAATGCAACAGTGTACTCATCTGGACTCTAAAAATACAAAACAAAAGAAAGACTGTCAGCAAAAAGGCTAAGATTGTCAACACAAACCCATTTAGCGATAGATCAATAGAGTGAATGCCTATGCCTATTTGAATTGCAAGGGATGTAACAATTTATTCCTACAATAAAATCATTATTGTACAGACTATATTTGCTACTCTTACCTATTAAGATTACCCTTTCCATGTTAGAGTTGTACATGTCCAAAATGGAATCTCCATGTACAAATCACAAACCTCTTGATACACTAAAAATGAATTCATGAATGGTTAGGGAAATGGTATAAAGAAGGAAAATCAATTATGTTAAACAAGAGAGGCTTACAGTGTCTTATTTATTTATAATATTTTGAAAGCAAGAAATTATTCTTATACCACAGATAATACCCATGTGCTCATACGTGAAGCGGTAAATCTGATTAATGAATCTACTTGAAATACATGTTTAAATCACCATCCACATCTTTAATCTTGGTACTCTTTAAGGTATCAAGAGCTCCAAAGACTTACCAAATACAAAGGAAATGGTGTCATTGTGTCAACACAAAAGCAAAGGAAATACTGTTAGTGCAAAAACAAAGACTTTCAACATAAAATCCATTTAGTGTTAGATCAATACAATAAATACCTATGCCAGATACAACAATGTAGACATGTGACCTGTAAAGCTATCTTATCTTAACCATCTACGGATATTTCCATAAGGTCAACTGGCTTTGTCTAAATAAATGTGAGTAGATAATACTCCTATGCTCATTCCCTAAGGAGGACAATCTGCTTAGTGGATATGCATGAGATACATGTTAAAATTACCAACCACATCTTTACACTTTGTCCTCTTTAAGGTATCAGGAGCTCCATAAACTTGCCAAAACACAAGACTCTCATCTCCTGTAGACAATGCGACAGTGTACCCGTCTAGACTGTCAAACTACAAAACAAAAGAAAGACTATTAGCAAAAACCCGTTTAGTGATAGATCAATAGAATGAATACCTCTACCTATTTGAAGTGCAAGAAATGTAACAATTTATTTCTACAAGGAAATCATTATGGTACAAACTATATTTGTTACTCTTACTTGACAAGATTACCCTTTCCATGTCAGACTTGTACATGTCCAGGACAACATCTCCACATACAAATCACAAACCTCTTGATACACTAAAAATGAATTGATGAATGATTAGAGAAATGGTATAAAGAAGGAAAAAAGTTTATGTTAAACAAGAAAGCCTTATAGTGTCTTCTTTATTTATAAAATTTTGAATGCAAGAAATTATTCTTATACCACAGATAGAGCACCATACGTGTGCTCATACTTGAAGTGGTAAATATGGTTAATGAATCTGCTTGAAATACATGTTTAAAGCAGCAGATGATGTAGTATACTTTACAACCAGAATGCAATAAAATAGTTAGGAAGTACTGAATATCTATGTCCTCTTACATACTTAAACCAATTCCCCAAAATATTCAGATGAAGAAAAGTTGTCTAAAGTTGTTCCTAGTGCATACAAAAGGCTAGGAAATCTTGACCAGACTTTACTTGAAGCATACAATTTTTGGATGTCTAGGATAGTATGTTAAAATTTCACTACATGGAAAACATACTTGCAAACTTAAAGAACTCTCAAAACTACTTCTGTGTGCTAAATTTGAAATATCAAATGCTAATTGAAAATTAACAACAAAACAAAACAACTTACAACATTCAAAAAATCATCTCTATTTGTCTTTATTAGCTTCGGAAAGGAAAAACAGTGCACACACTCGGTGGCAAAATAAATGGATAACAAGAATAGCGGGAACACCTTAACTAGTGCATCCTAATCAAACCCTAATTATACTCTAGGGAAGTGTACCTAGGCTACATGTACTAGATGCTAATAATTTAACACCTCAACTATGGAATAGTGTGCCAAAGCTAAGCGTAATCCACATCTAATTCTAATTTTAGAATTCTAGTAAACTAAATGAATAACAAAAGTAGTAGGGACACCTTAACTAGTGCATCCTAATCAAACCATCATTCTACTCGAGGGAAGTGTAAACAGGGTACATGAAGCAGATGCTTATAATAGATCACGTCGCCTGTGGAACAATGTGCCCTAGCTAAGTCTGATCCACATGGCATTCTAATTTTTGAATTGAATTTGATAGAAAAACACATCTAAGGATCACACATGCATTTTTCAGCACATTTGCAGCAACCCCAGCTCAACCATATATTAACAGCCAAGTTGGACACTAAATTGGTGTTTGATACCCCCTTGTTTGTTAGAAAAGGGATCTCATCCACACAAAAATTTGATTGCTAAAGTCTACCATACATGTTATGGAACCTATCTCCTTTTTGTACATTGACGAATCAACCAAATCTGAATCTGAATCTACTGAAAACATCAAAATATGTGTCATAAAAGTAGCTTAGGGTTATTGTCCATTATCTGAAACTTCTTTAGAATATAAATTGCTTACTTACCCATGTTCGAGGACAAACTCACCTCAACTCAACCAAACCTCCAAGACTAAGAAATAACACATGAGGTTGATGTCCTTCATTTCAACTTCACTTGACAATTTCTTATTGCACCATGGGATAGAGTTTTTTAAACTAATTGTTAGGACTAGGTAATCTACATACAACAAAAATATAAGCATATCAAATTTATCATAATCAAACAAATAATAATAGTTAGGACCTGCAACGGTCTTAGTGATGCCCATAATCTATAAGTACTCATAAATCCATGAGTACCAAGCACATCGAGGTTACTTTAGTCCAGAAAGGGCCTTCTTCAACTTGCACACATGTGTATCCCATCCTAAAAAATATATTTTATTTGAACCCAAGCTGAAACAAAACCATGAATCACTCTTCCTGCCACCTGCATATGTATCCCTATCAAAATCCACTAAAGCATGTAGAACCTCAAAGAACTATGCCAGTGTGCCCTTTAAGTACCTCGCATACCTCAGACCATGGAGCATATTTGCAGCAACCTCATCTCAACCATATATTAGTAGCCAAGATGGACACTAAATTCATGTCTGATCCCCCCTTGTTTGTGAGACAAGGGATATCATCCACACAACAATTTGACTGCTAAATTCTACCAGACATGTTAGGGAACCTAGATACCTTTTGTACACCGACGAATCAACCAAATCTGAATCTGAATCTACTGATAACTTCAAAATATGTATCATAAAAGTAGCCTAGGGTTTATTGTCCATTATCTAAAACTTCTTTAGAATCTCAATTGCTTACTTACCCTATTCGAGGACCACCTCACCTGAACTCAACAAAACCTCCAAGACTAAGAAATGATGCATGAGGTGTATGTCCTTCATGTCAACTTCACTTGTCAGTTTCTTCTTCCACCATGGGATAGAGCTTTTTAAGTAATCATTAGGACAAGGTCATCTACATACAACACAAATATAAGCATATCAAATTTATCATAATCAAACAAATGATACAAGTTAGGACCTGCAACAGTCTTAGTGATGCCCATAGTATGTAAGTAATCATAAAAAAAACAAAGTATCTTCAAAATTTGTTTTCTTGCACACAGAATTATTTTATGTTTGGACCCTCACAAGCTAGTGTTCTCCTTAGAATCTAGAGAAATGCACGTTCTAGTTATTAAAATTTAATACATATCAATCCTTTTTGTCCTCTTTTTTGGAGGCACTACATTAATGGTGGGTGTAGAATGCTCATCACATTGAACACCCTCCTCATTATTTCTATCTCCCATTCACTGAAATTCAACAATGGTTTCCTGCCAAGGTTCACGAATGACAATTGAATGATTTTGTGCAATAAACAAATCATCATGTGTTTGTATGTCCTCCCCATGCTCACTCCCAGATGTTTCACCTAATTCCTATACTCAACACACTTTAACTTATTAGAATAACATTACGCTTGCAATTGATTTATTGCATTATTAATATAATATTATAAACAACTAACCTTTGATCCATAACCAGTAATTAATTTTTCCCATTGATTTATCATGTGTTGGCAAAGACCTTGGAAACCATGTAATGAAGCATATTCTAAGTCTTCCTTTGAAGCTTCCTTTTGAAACTGGTGAACCTACATTAACAAAGATAATCATATCCATAAGGTAAAATAACTAATAAGATACAATTAACTCAACATGTCCATGGTTACTTTGCCTAAAATAGAAAATATAATAGTTGGAAATATCACTTACCACACTACCATGAATACTATTATATCCACCAAAGCCTAATTTGTCAGATACAATTTTTGACACCCTAGGCATCTCTTAGCTCCTTCTTATGCAGATGGCATATAGTTTGGATTTTTCAGTACTTTCCTCTTAAACTTGGCATCTTTCATAAGTTAATCCCACGTCACTTGCTCTGCTATCTAAGCTCGACATGGATACATCATGTTTTTTGTCAACTTCTCCCTTAAATTGGACCTCTTTTAGTTCATGTATTTACTTGCAATCTGTAAAGTAAGTTCCTTATCAATTCTAGGATTACCAAATTCTATTACTACATCTTTAAATATTTCCTCTTTTCTGGAATTGGCTTGTCTCCTCCAATACATTTGGATGGTATTTGGAAGAGTGTAAGAAAACCTTGATTATGATTAAGCGATTGAATGCAAGAATTGAATCCACAAATTTAGCGCATATGTAATATGCAAGATCTAATGCTTCAAGATAGATCTTTAACAGAACAAGCATAAATTACATGATCCACTTAGATGCTTTATATGAATTAGGAACAAGTGGGTTAGATATCAAATCTGATTTACTATACATGCAAAGGTGATTTTAGATTTGCAATATGTTGATTAACATCCGAAATATATGTAAACCTTGAAGAAGTAATGTAACAACTTAGTGAAAGTAACTTGCAATAGAAGCAACTTCAAGTTAAATGTAGTCACAATAGATGTGTAATATCCCTCTTGGTGAAAATTACCCTTAGGGCAAAATTTTGAAATAGGGTTTTCAACAAAGTATGATAGGGTAATATTTCACAATAACAATGCAATATTCATCAATCGATATAAAGTAAAGATCCTTCCATTTAAAGTACAATTGGAATGAAAGATATTCAAACAATCATATGTTCTCTAGTCACGTCCTCAATCCTAGTTATTGTCTTACAAGCCTTCAATGCCTTAATGAGGTGACCTTCAACCCTCTCATCACCCTTGATAGTATGTTCCCTAGTTTGTCCTCCTCTTTCCAGCACTTACTATATCTATCTGAGGGGACACACCCTTTTGGTTCCATGAGGGAAGTGATATGCTATCGCAAATTTTTGATCTGCTACTGTTACAAACCCATAAACTCTCGTTGTCACACAAGATGGATTTCCACCTTCCTTTCTGCCTATAAACATTACTTCACTATCTCGTTGCTGCCACAGTCAATTCCAAACTAGACCTTGCTTGCCTCAAAACTGCAGACCATACCTCAAGATGATTTGCTACCACATACAAACCTTAGGGATGATTTATTGCCACAAACAGGCCCTTAGAGTTGGTTTGCTGCCTCAATTGATACCTCAGGGATGATCTGTTGGCATCAATAGTGTCTCAAAGGTATCTTGCTATCTCGAAATAGCTTCATAGACATATTGTTGCCACAGTTAAGCCTCAGATTTAATGTGTTGCTATAGATAACACCTTAGAGATAGGCAAATGCCTTAGATAATGTCTCAGGGATGATTCGCTACCTAGATAATGCCTCAATATAGTTTTCTGCCACAATTAATGTCTGTTCGATCATTTATATAGCAACATTCAGAATTTGGATTAAAGTGAGAGATTGCAAAAAATTAAATGAAAGTCTGGTTGGTTGAATCTCCACAATTATGGATTGAAAATATTACACAACTGAGATTGATATTCAAAAGAGAATTAATCATTCCCATCTCATTAAGCAAAATTAAGATTGGGAGTACTAGAGTTGCTTTACGTGGAGTCATCCTTGTGGGATTTTTGGTTTGGATAGTTGTCTTCTTGAGTAGCCCAGGTACATGATTGACTATGCCTTTTAATCATGCTCTTCAATATGCCTTTGATGGTAAGGGCTAGATGCTCCCTAGCTTTACAAAAGAAGAAGGCATACTAAAAGCCCAGAAGATGGAGTAACTCCTATCCCTCAACATTTATGATATTTGTAACTGGGAAGCCATGAATATAACATCCATTGAGAAGGGTACCTACCACTATGACAACATATGGATCACTTCATCTTCTTGTTGTTGTAATTTATGATATGCTTTAGGAGAATGGATTACGATTATTATCAGAATCAACCCACCCCATGCAACTCAACCCAGCCCAACCCACTATATATTCACACTAATGAAACCAACAAGGTTCCATATATGGCACTAAAAAAACAAACAGCGTTCCTAACAAACAAGCATCATTTTGTATATAAAATATTTAAATAAAATATCATCGGTTTATATTAAACTGTCAAATCAACATTTGAAAAGCAATTCATATTAAGCATATTAAGAATGCATGAAAACTGCTAATCAGAGTCCAAAAAATTATTATGGTAGATGAATCGATATGGTGTGCTACCTTACAAGAGCACTAATATGCAACAAACAACCCTCAAATATATTGGGAAAATGAAAAGACATAAAATAATGAAGAGTACTGGTGGCAGAGAGGGTATAAAAACCCAAAATTCTATTTGTGCTCCCTAGACAATGGTTGAAAACCCTATTTTCAGACCTAAGACAACCTTGTAAATACTACCAACTAGGTGAGGTAGAGTCACACTGATATAATGTTGAGAACATAGATAGAAGATATATAGTGATCTCTTCATCAAACTCTAATATAATCATGTAAAAACCCTTCAAATTTACTATGACATTGAACAAAACAACAATATTAATTGTGCCTATATAGCATGATAGAGAAAAATAGATAATTGTAGTTGGGTAAATATGGCAATAGATCAAAATAATCAATCAATATGTTGTACAAATGAGTGTGCATGAATTTATTGACATCCTTATAAGGTTGGGCAATAATGTGAAGAGGGAGACTAGGCCAACCTAGTAATAAATAATAAAGCCGGTAACTTTCCCATATGTAAGCAAATTATGGTGCTCAAAAAGCAAGCATTGTTCCTAACAAATAAGCATCATTTTGTATATAAATTATTTAAATAAATTATCATCAATTTATATTAAACTATGAAATCAACATTTGAAAAGCAATGCATATTATGCATGTTAAGCATGCATGCAAACTACTAATCAGAATCCAAAGAATTATTATGGTAGATGAAGCGATATGGTGTGCTGCCTTAGAAGAACACCAATATGCAATAAAGAACCCTGAAATATGCTTGGAAAACAGAAAGACATAAAGTAATGAATAGTATTGGTGGAAGAGAGGGTATAAAAACCCATAATTATGTTTAACCCTCCAATATAGTTAACCACCCATTGAATAAGTGAATGCCAATGAATGCCAATGCAATGAATGCCCATGAGCTCCGGTTTCATCAATTCATGAGTAAATGTTGTTGTGGGATTAAACCAATCCACTCATCAAGCCCTTGTGAACCATTCCGAGTTGTTTTACATAACATATGAAGGTTTCACAACCTCTATGGTAGGTTATGGTCATACATGGATGGATAGGTTGGAAATTTACCTCATGACCTAACTCATAAAGCCAATTTCATGCCTCATACTTCTCAAAGACTCAAGCTACAAATATCATGGCTTGGTATTATATCTATGCACAGATTTGTGGAGACTTGAGATGTTCATAGGAGAATCAATCATATTTCCATAACACCCCTCTAGAACCAAGGATTAAAATGGCACAGTTTATATTGGGAAGTGTACCCGTGAACCTAGGGGTAATAAAGGGCACAAGATTAAGGAAACTTTTATAGGAAATGCTAGAGCTAGGACAATTCCCTATATTGTTCAGAAATATAATTTCCATATTATATGTGATTTTATCTTGATGGTAAAAGCAAGTTGTGTGTGATATGGACCTATTTCGTGCTAAATAATTAGATTCTAGTGCCAAACACATGATCACATATCCAAGCAAAAGATCATCCCAATGCATCTCCTAGAATGGTAGATATCAAGTGACACAATGTGGCCATTTCTTGCACAGAAGTTGAAATATTTAACAATGAGCCAATAGGGCATGCACTTTCATAAAAGAATGACCTCATTTCTCAAAACACACCCAAAGGAACTAGGATTGTTACAATGTTGTATGTTGGGTTCGGGTACAACACTATCATGTTATAAGACATAATTGCATATAAAAGGTTATACTGCATTATTAATTTTAATTGTGATGCTAACTTACAACTAATGATTGAATTTTTTGCATTACAACACTAAAAAGAAAATGTAATTGAGTGAGAAAAGTGGAAGCAACACCACAAGAGAAACCCAATATAGTATGATGTCCTTTGAAGAAACCACCCATGTCAAATGTGAGGAATATCAAAAGAGGATGAATGTAGAAAAACCCCTAAATTTTGCATAAATGGTCAGGATCCTAAAGTAGAAACACTCCTAAATCTTGCAGAAATAGTGAGGATCCTAAAAGAAATACTCTAAAGCTACATGACAAATAATGAAAGGATAATCCAAAAGAGAGAAAGACAGTTAGAATTGAATGCAATGTTGCTAGAAAATCTATCTGAAATTCAGAAGCAATTGCAACAAAGACCTAATGATACCAATGATTAATCTCAAAGATAAAGAGTCGTTGAGAATTTAAAAAACACATATTGTCTACAAATAAAATGAGGAAAATCACCTCCATAAAAATACACCATGCTAAAAGGATATATACATATAGTAAAAAATCATTATTTGATTCGTCTATGGTTGGGATAGTCAATTCATATGAGCATCTTGGAAATGGTTCCAAGAGTGAATTACATAAGAAAAATAGAAAATAAGCATTCTTGAACTATGTTGCATTTATATTTCAAAAAGGCCATGCCACCCACCTTCTATGGTGAATAAAGATATGCAAAAAGACATATGTTTGATTATTGATATTAAATAAATACTTTCTTGTTTATGAACATTAGAGGAATATGAATGCCATAGTGAAAATATTCCACATAACTCGAAGGGCTTCCATATAGTAGGAAGACACATCATAAAATGAATTTGTCAGAGGAATATCACTTGGAAGAAATTTCCTATATGTTTTGGAATTAATATCACTATGTGCCATATATTAGGGATGAGAAAGTGAAGATTAAACATTTTCTCAATGAACTATCTCATTCCTACCAAGATCCGATAAAATTTGATGAGCTCAAGGTTATAGATGACAGAAAAGAAATTCGAAGTACTATTAGCAATAATATAGGGGTAAAAAATATTTATAGAATCCATGGAAGAAGAAATACAAAACTTCCTTGAAGGAGTATAGATTCAAATGACAATAATGCAAGACTTTAGGAAAGGGTAACAAGATGAGTGGTTTAGCCAAGATAAAACTATAATAGAATCTAAATTACCCTATGCAAAGTGGATCTACACTTATATAAATCTTAAAGTAAAATGCATATTCGATTTTAATCACAATATAAAGATATTAGTGTGAAAAAATATTAGATAGTTACTTCAAAACAAGAAACAAGAGAGAATAAAACCACTAAGAAATTGACTAATGAACGAGAGAGACAATTCAAATTTCTAATAAAATATAATAATATGTTATTGATGAACATGAATGAAATATATAGACTCTTCTAGAGACCAATTAATTCAAATTAGGTTGGGGTTCCATGTGCATGCACTTATTATAATTCAAAAGTACTTTCCCTAGTTGGAAAACACGTTAAATTATACTCACAAACCCAAAATTAGAAAAATATCCAAAAAATGGAGTGAATGAAAATTATTGGAGTTACAGATCATCTGTAACTGAACAATAACTCTCACATGCATAATAATAACTAGTTTAATTTTGTTAAACTCCAAAATAGGACTGAAATTCAACTAACAAGGGGAGGAGAGATAAAAAATGACCACTAACTAATACAAAGTAGCCACTAAGAGCATACTCAATCTAGTAATTGCATGAGGTAGCATGAATTTATGGATTGGAATTACCCATTTCATCCTACAACTAATTTCAAGTCATGGCCACATGTAATCAACTCAGTAAAAATAGAAAACCCTACAAAATAGAAAATTTTCAAAATGATATTGAATGTGTAGTATTTAATTAAAAGTGACATATGTTTCCATAATAATATATGGAATAAGGTATAATTATGACCAAATTATAGTTCCTACTAAACTAGTGAGTGCAATGTACCCCAACATCCCCTTGAATCCCAGGTAGGGAGTATGCTAGTGGATGAGTAGTAGGAAGTATGGTAGGGAGTATATAAATTATTTAAATAAGTTATCATCGGTTTATATTAAACTATAAAATCGACATTTGAAAAGCAATGCATATTAAGCATGCATTGAACCTACAAATGGGAGTCCAATGAATTTTTATGGTAGATGAAGCAATATGGTGTGCTGCCTTAGAAGAGCACCAATACGCAATAAAAAAACCCTGAAATATGCTAG
Organism: Pinus taeda; assembly: GCA_000404065.3. Classification (NCBI taxonomy): domain Eukaryota; kingdom Viridiplantae; phylum Streptophyta; class Pinopsida; order Pinales; family Pinaceae; genus Pinus; species Pinus taeda. The sequence continues at coordinate 143,084 of APFE031448784.1, read as the reverse complement.
GAAAATGAAAAGACATAAAATAATGGAGAGTACTGGTGGCAGAGAGGGTAGAAAAACCTAGAATTATGTTTAACCCTCAAATATAGTTAACCACCCATGGAATAAGTGAATTCCAATGAATGCCAATGCAGTGAATGCCCATGACATATGGTCTCATCAATTCATGAGTAAATGTTTGTGTGGGATTAAGCCAATCCACTCGCCAAGCCCTTTTGAACCATGCCGAGTTGTTTTACATAACATATGAAGGTTTCAAAACCTCTATGGTAGATTATGGGCATACATGGATGCATAGGTTACAAATTTATCTCATGACCTAACCCATAATGCTAATTTCATGCCTCATACTTCTCAAAGACCCAAGCTACAAATATCATGGCTTGGTATTATACATATGCATAGATTTGTGGAGATTTGATATGTTCAGGGGAGAATCAATCATATTTCCATAACACCCCTTTCGAACCAATGATTAAAATGCCTCAATTCATATTGGGAAGTGTACCTATGAACCTGAGGATAATAAATGGCACTAGATTAAGGAAACTTATATAGGAAATGCTAGAGCTAGGACCATTCCCTATATTCTTGAGAAATATAATTTCCATATTATATGTCATTTTACCTTCCTGGTAAAAGTAAGAATTGTGTGATATTGACCTATTTCATGCTAAAGAATTAGAGTCTAGTCCCAAACACATCATCACATATCCAAGCAAAGGATCGTCCTAGTGCATCTCCTAGAATGGTAGATATCAAGTGACGCATTATGGCCATTTATTACTGATAAGTTGAATTATATAGCAATGAGTCAATGGGGCATGCATTTTCATAAAAGGATGACCTCATTTCTCAAAACACACCCAAAGGAACTAGGATTGTTACAATTTTGTATGTTGGCTTAGGGTGAAACACTATCATGTTATAAGACACAATTGCATATAAAAGATTATAATCCATTACTAATTTTAATTGCGATGCTAATTTACAGCTAATGATTGAATTTTTTGCATTACAACCCTGAAAACAAAATATAATTGAGTTAAAAAAGTGGAAGAAACTTCACAAGAAAAACCAAATATGGTATGATGTCCTCTTCAAGAAACCACCCATGTCAAATGTGAGGAATATCAAGAGAGGATGAATGTAGAAAAACCCATAAATGTTGTAGAAATGGTGAGGATCCTAAAGTAGAAACGCTCCTAAATCTTGCAGAAATAGTGACGATCCTAAAAGAAATACTCTAAAGCTACATGATAGATAATGAAAGGATAATCCAAGAGAGAGAAAGACAGCTAAAATTGAATGCATTGTTGCTAGAAAATCTATCTGAAATTCAGAAGAAATTGCAACAAAGACCTAATGATACCAATGATTATTTTCAAAGATAAAGATTTGTTGAGAGGTTAAAAAGCACATATTATCTACAAATAAAATGAGGAAAATCACCTCTATAAAAATACACCATGCTAAAAGGATAGATACATCTAGTAACAAATCATTATTTGATTCTTCTAAGGTTGGGATAGTCAATTCAGATGACCTTCTTGGAAATTCTTCCAAGAGTGAATTACATAAGAAAAATAAAAATAAGAATTCTCGAACAAAACTTCCTTGAAGGAGAATAGTTTCAAATCACAATAATGATAGACTTTAGGAAAGGGTACCAAGATGAGTTGCTTAGCCAAGATAAAACTATAATAGAATCTGAATTACCCTATGCAAAGTGGATCTACACTTCTATAAAGCTCAAAGTAAAAGGCATATTGGATTTTAATCACAATAGAAAGTTATAAGTGTGAAAAAATACTAGATAGTTACGTGCAAAAGAAGAAACAAGAGAGAATAAAACCACTAAGAAATTGACTAATGAACGAAAGAGACAATTCAAATTTCTAATAAAATCTAATAATATGTTATCGATGAACATGAATTCAATATATAAACTCTGGTAGAGATTAATTAATTCAAATTGGGTTCCACATGCATGCACTTGTATAATTCAAAAGTACTTTCCCTATTTGGAAAACATGTTAAATTATACTCACAAACCAAAATATACCATGAAAGTAATCGCAATGCCTACAACTATACCATTACTTATAGCTATGAGAGGAAAATACATCAAATTGAAAGGAAAATACCTGCGAAAAATAAAACCTTTGCTATCTTCCTTAAAGCCTCTAGTTGATCAGCTTCGAGTTCCTTTGCAAAAGAACAATGAAAGCTGAAACATATAAAAACTAAAACAATCTGGAGCCAAAATGATTTTTGGCCTCTACGCCAAAACAATTTCAGTGGTTTCAGCTGGCTTCTTTCCATTTTAAGCCAACCTATTTCCATTTTAAGATGGCCTAACCCTTTGTTTCCTGTTGTTCCCCATTCAGTCGACACTCATGTCGCCCACTTTTCCTAAGAATGAGGGTCTTAATATCTATCTCCCGTAACCCACAATTAAACGAGTATTTGCTCTGCTACTTCAATGCTAGTAAGGGTTATAACCATTGGGCCTCATTCCCTTAATGCTCATCATAGAAACTGATCCAAATGGGATCCTTAAACATTTCCATGACTATTTCAAATTATGTTAGGCTTCAAAATCTTATGAATAACAAGCTTATCAGAAATGACCTCTAGACAATGGCAATTTGTGACCAACACGTAACAACGAGGACCCTCAGTCAAAGTGTGCTGACCGTTGGCCCATGGAGACTTCGCATGGATGAAAATTGGCAATCAGAAGCCCAGACCCAGAAACAGAGGCAGTTTCTGATACGTGATTAGTGCAATCGTTTATCGCAGGGAAAAAATCTTAGTGAAGGAAAGCTCAGAGCACTTGGTCATGGGGAAAAGCATAGAACCATATGGAAATATCTGAAATTGTTAGAAGGCGGGTCCTGCACCCAAACCTGGTAGGATATCGAATGCACTTCGAACGGTAAGTGGGCTTGGCCAAGTTCAACGTGATGCCACAGACCGGGCGGCACGTGTCTAGCAGATGAGAGGGAAAAACTGCTTACATCGCGTGAGTAATGGTCCAACAACTTACCCATGCGATATAGGCAAAGACCGTAGGATCTGGAGGCTCAAGATCAATGGTGGAGAATTAACTCGATGGATGACTAGATTCAACAGGGAATTAGACTGAGACACATAAAAATTTGAGGTCCGGCATGACTGCTGAGCTGGCAGAAAAATCGGTTTCGTGGGCAAATCTTGGAGTAATAGAAATAATGACCATTTAAAGAAAATTGACACTCAGTTCGTAAGGAAACATGTGGCCACCTCTCTATGCAACATTAAACAATGATGATGATGCATAGCAAGGGAATTCTAGTGGACCGAGGCAGGCGACCCAGAGAGTTGGGAAGAGGAAATGAACAATCAAGGAATAGAGGGGCTTTCTGCCATGAACAGATAAAGAGCAGAGGGGATAGAAAGAGAGAAAGAAGTGAATTAGAAAGAACATAGTAGCTCTGAGTTGACCTATAGAGCAAAGGCAACATCGAGTAGATAGAAGAGAGAGATTTTGAGAGTCTGTGAACTCTAGAGAAGGCTTGAGATGTTCAAGAAACTCCCCTGTGTATACCTATCCAGTAATGAGTACCAAATTGGACTCATACCACTGAGACTAGTTGAGGTCAAGATTCATTCAGGGAAGTCTGTGTACTCTAGAGACTTGGAGGATCTAGGCACAACCCTACTGATCATTCTCTACTAAGTGAGACTCAAATTGAGCTACTTATTGTAAAATCTCCACTTTAAGACATAATAGAAAAGGCCACCACTGAAGGTTGGACCAGGAGACGTAACCCAGGAAGATTGGGTGAACTCCTTATTAAATTTGTTGTGTTTTTTTGGTATTTTGTTACTCTATTTCTCTTACTATTCCAAGTTCCCGTGTATTTCACAATCTTATCGATCCATTGCTTAAAATAACATAGGCACACCCTAGCACATGGGCCTGCAATACCTTCATTAATTAACTAAGATCATTCACGAGTGATTTTTAGATCAAGTGGTATTAGAACTTATAGGTTGTTTTATGACCTTGAAGTCAATGGTGGATGAAATGTATAGGGGCTTCAGGAAACATAAAGATGAAGACTCATCAGGCTCCAACTAGGACAAAGAAGTAGAAGAGTCTCCCCTCCATGACCACTCTGAAGGGAAAGTAAAGAAGAAAAATTTCTCACACCTCCTAATAGCCCTGAAAGTAAAAAGAAGACATGTTTGATTAAATTATATGTTAAATTTGATTTACCAATATATGATGGAGTTTTGAATGCAAAGAAGGTGGATAGATGGATTAGACAAATTGATGTTTATTGTAGAGTGCAGATCATCGACTCAGACAAGATTAAGATTCAGCTAGCCAGCCTACACCTCGGAGGCATTGCCTTGGTATGGTGCGAAGGCAGGACACAAGTTGACATAAAGAAACATGGTAAGATTTTTTATGTCTGGAGTAAATTTGTTTTTGCAATCAAAAAGTAGTTCTATCCACTAGCTTACATGCAACAAGCTGTGATGAGCTAGAAAACTCTTCACCAATTGAAAGGGAAAGGTGTACAAGGTTACACCCAAGAATTTAGGAAGAGAGATTTGATTCTAGGAATTTCATTAGAGTCACGTGAGACTCTGTTGAAATACATAGGTGGTCTACACAGTTACATGAGGCACATTATCTTCATGTTTAATCCCACTACTATAGATGAGGTATCTATTCAAGCTATGCATGTAGAAGCTAGAGGAAAGAATGGGAACCCAAAAGTTGGAGGAGCATCCAAGCCCATTGCAAGCAAGAATAAGGAGAAAAGAAAACAAAAATGGAAAGAGAGGAAGGCCAACACTCCATAGAAAAGCAAGTCTTCATGCACTCATTTTAAGAAGGATGGGCATGATGATGAGCACTATTGGATTCTGCATCCAGAGATAAGACCTAAGAAGTTCGAGGGCAAAAAGAAGAAGACTATTGTAGCTATTCAGAAAGATTTGGGGTCAGACTCAGGAGATGAAACAACCATTGCAAGCACGGGTATAAAAGGTAAAAATTCTGAAGCATCTACTAGTAATTCTGCACAATCAGTTGATGATGAGGAAAATGAGAGAAAAAGATATGGGCTTTTCCATATTCGAGTTATTTCCGAGCATCAAAAGATTGATACTTTGTTTGATAGTGGGTCAAAAGTAAATTTAATTTCTAAAGCAATTGTAAAGAATTTGGGATTACTAACTACACCATACCCATAAGGTTGGTTAAGTGATAATGCACAACTAGAAGTGACTAAACAATGTAAACTTAAGTTTTCTTTTGGGTTAGCATTTGTAGATGAGGTTGAGTTAGATATAGTTCCTCTGGATATATGTGGAATTGTTTGAGGAAGTCCTTACGTGTATGACATAGAAGACCTATATCATAATTTTACTACAACCCTCTCATATTCTATTAAAAAGTTCTCAATTGAAGTCTCAAATAATAAAAGAAATAGCAAAACCAATCCTTGGTATGACAAGGATTGTAAAAATGCGAAGAGAGCAATTAAGGAAGCTGTTGATGATTCTCTTAAAATGGACAAGATAAGAATATACAAAGCCCTAATTAAAAGGAAAAAGAGGCAGTACATTCATCAAAGGCAGGAGTATCTCTTACACCTTTCTAAGGTAGCTCCTAAGAAATTTTGGAGGCAGATTCTGACCAGGAAGACTAAGGATAATAATAAAATTGCTCTTCACGATTGGAATTCTTATCTTAAAAAGCTTTATGAATCTCCTAATGTCACGGATAATTTGGAAACCCTGCTCACAACAAAAGAAGTCTTCTCTTTAGAAGACATTAAGTTTGGGGTTAATCGCCTCGCGAATGGGAAAGCTAAGGACATTGAAGGTTACCAGGCAGAAATCTTAAAAATTGGAGGCCCTGTCCTCATCCCCCACATACAACAAGCTTTTCAATCAAGCTGTTAAGCAAGGGTTCCCTAAGCCTTGGACTGAGAGCCTCATTATCCCTATTTTTAAAAGTGGAGATACAAATAACCCCTCTAATTATCGAAAAATTATGATCAGCCCTCTCTTAGCCAAATTATATGGTAGTATTCTGGAAAAAAAGTTAAGCATATGGCTTGAAAGTGAAGGTAAGCGGGCTAAAGGCCAAGCAGGTTTCAGAAGGCATCACTCAACAACTGACCACCTTGTTACGCTAAGGATCATTGCGGAGGAATGCCGTAATGATAAATCCGATTTATTTTGCTGCTTTGTAGACTTTAGAAAGGCTTTCGATACGGTACCTAGATACAACCTTTGGAATAGGTTAGAAGAGCTAAAGGTTCCTCTTGAGTTAAGAGCTGCTGCTATAAGACTATACGAGAATGTAATTGCCAAGCTAAAGAACAATGAGGGGTGGTCAAAAGATATTAAGTGTAACATCGGAGTTAAACAAGGTTGCCCCCTTTCCCCTACTCTATTTGGCATTTACATCGATAAGCTCAAAGGTTATTTAGAAGAAGCAGGATGTGGTGGCACAATCTTAGCTGGGATAGTCATTATCCTTCTTCTCTATGCTGACGATATTGTTCTTCTGGCAAGGTGCCCTTCTGATCTTGATAAGCAGCTCAAGCTTCTTAAGGATTTCTGCTCTACCATGAGTATGACTGTTAACACAGACAAAACAAAAGTTATGATTATCAAATCTAAGAAGGACACTTGCGTTAATTTTACGTATGACAATAATAACTTGGAGGAAGTGTATTCTTACAAGTACCTAGGAATTGAT